>VDFB02345655.1:0-30686 GCA_007258455.2 Sequoia sempervirens | reverse complement strand
TTGATGTCTATAAGTTAACTCTCCTCTGAATTATCCATTTCACTCCGAGTCTGATCATCTTCGCTGGAATCATCAATGTGTAGTGATCCTATTTCAAGTGGTCTATATCCTGAAATTTGACCCTCCTCACGTATGGGTGTATACTTTTGGACTACATCAATTTCCTTATCATGACAAGACTCTTCAGATAATGAATCCCACTCATATTCATTTTAATCAATCTCATGAGCGTCACTAGCTTGTAGTTGTAGGATTCTTTCAACAACTTTTTGTCTGGTTTCTTCTTTGGATTCTTCTATATACCCCAATCCTATTTTATCTTTGGCTTGCATGGTGACAAGTTGTATTGATTCTATGATGCCTTCTTTTCTTTTACCGATAGGACCTTTTCCCTCGTATCCCATCTTTTCCATGATTGTCTTTCCTTTTCCATACTGCTCTATCCTTATATGGGAGGTGGATGCTTGTGGTGATTCTTCATCTTTGTACAACCAATTAAAAACCTCCTTGTCATTTGACTCATCCACCAATGTGCCTGCTCTTACAAAGGTTCCATCAAATAGTGTGGTGGGTTGTGATGATTGTTGTCTTGATGTTGATGGCTGCCCATATGACTTTGGAGAAGATGAAAGTTGTGATAAACATAAGGATTGCTGAAATGAGTATTCCCCCATGCCTTTGTCTTTCAATTGGATCTTGGCAACTTGTTTTGATAAGGATTCAAGTTGACTTTCTTGACTTGGTGGAGTAGGATTTGATGTACTTTCTTTATTTGAGGGATTGGTATCACCAATATGCTTATCCTTTGATTGGTCCTTTTTCTCAACCCACTTTGACAAGGCATTTAGTTGTTTCCCATCATTTAATAAACCCTGAATTGGAGCTTCCCTGTTGTGTGGTACCAAAGCATCTTGAGTTTCCTTGAGGGTGTTACAATATTGGGGGTTGTTTGAATCAGATGCAATAGTGATTTCGTACTTGTTGAATGGGAACTTCAAACACTGGTGATATGTGGATGACATTTCTTGCATGTCGTGAATCCAAGGTCTTCCCAAGAGTATGTTGTAGGTTAACTCTTTATCTAACACTTGGCATACTATATCTCTGACAATTGGTCCCACTTGAATAGGTAGCACTATTATCCCTTGTGAAGATCTCTGCTCGTCATCGTATGCTTTTATTATGATTTTCCTCCTAGGATCAATAGCATTTTCTAAATAGCCTAGTGCACAGACAAGTTTCAAAGTACAGATATTTAGGCCAACTCCTCCATCTATTAGGACATGTTTAACGTGGTGCTTGTGGATTAAGACCTCAATGTGTAGAGAAACATTGTGGGGATGATTAATAGATACATCATCATGTTCAGAAAAGGATAAGCAGTGTGGTGAAGTCAAATGTCCCACAATAATTTGGAATTGGAAAACCTCTAGATTGTTGGGTACCGTGGTGGCAACTAGAGCTTGTTCCAAGATTTCCTTATGAGCAGGTGAAATCTTGAGAAGTTCTAATATAGATATTTGTGTGGGTATCTTCTGCAACTGATCCACTATGTTATATTGGGTTGTAGGGATAGCAATTGATTTGGACGTGGAAGGGGTAGCTCCTTTCAATGTTAACTTGGCTTGTCCTCGTGTGATTGCATTGATGGGTGTGTTGTCTTGTTGTTCCCTGATTTTGATAACATTGATTTGATGAGAGGTAGTGTCAACATCACGGTGATTATTTTCAATTGCAGTGATGTCTTGTTCATGTTTAATGGTGTCATCGTTTATTAGGTTATCATTGACAATAGTATCTGATTTTCCATGTGTTGGATCATCAACCACCTCAATATTCAGAATGGTTGTGTCATAGACATAGTTTATGTTCTTGCCCTTAGTATTCAATGATGAGGACTCTCCTTTCTCATAGTTTGGTAGAGGGTTCCTGAACGCCCCATGGTCATTGTTTTTCTGAGGTCCTTCTACATATATCGTCTTGTTGTCAATTAGATCTTGTATCAAGTGTTTCAACTACAATCAGTCATTGGTTTTATGTCCCTTGTTGCGGTGAAACTCATAGAAATGGGCCTCGTTCCACCATGGGGGTTTAACTTGTGGTTCCCAATTTCTTGCTTCTAGTAAAGTTATGACCTTAGCTTCAAGAAGTTCTTTTAGTGTTGATTCTGGTGATTTCCCAAAAGGTGTGAACCTCCTTTGATTTGAGGATGTTCGATACAATGGTGTTCTAAATCCAGTATTACCTTGATTGTTGCTTTGGTTGATGGTTTGGTTGTTGCCTTGGTTTTTGCCTTGATTGTTGCCTTGATTGTTGCCTTGGTTGTTTCCTTGGTTGTTGCCTTGGTTGTTGTTTTGATTGTTGGGGGGATTGTTATTCTGATTAGTTTTGGTAGCGACTGTAGTTAGGTTGAATGCAGGTTTTTCATTTTGACCTTCGATTGTACGATCGTTGTTTCCAACGTTCTTGTTTCGTTGCTAAAACTTAGGTTTGTCACCACTATTGTAATTGTTGGAGGGGTTTGATGAGTTGTTTTCATTGTATATCTTGATGAATCCTCTCTTGACTAAGGAATCCTCGATTTTAATCCCATTCTCAATCAATTTTTTGAAGGTTGGGGGACATTGTAATTCCAATCTATAACTCATCTCATCATTGAGGTTATCAATAAAGATTTCTATCTTTTCCTTTTCAGGTACGAGATGAGAGTATCGTGTAAATAGCCTTCTCCATTTCTGCAAGAATAGAAGAAATGATTCACCTTTCTTTTGTTTCAAGTTACAAAGGTCTTTCATGGTGATGTCATGTTGGATGTTGTACGAATATTGGGAGATGAACTTGTTGACTAATTCCTCAAAGGTGTTAATTGGTGGGGTGAGTTTGGAGAACCATTCAAGACTATGTGAACCTAAGATTTGAGGGAATAATATCATCAAATAAGTTTCCTCATAGGAAAATTCAAGACTCATAGTTCTAAACTCTCTCACATGGTCTATTGGATCAGTTTTACCATTGTATTTGTCATACTTTGGGAACTCACAATGTTTGGGAAAGGGTATCATGTGAATACTTTGATCAAATGGATAAGGACAAATGTCTTGGATCAAGTATCATTTTGACGTCCCTCTTGACATATCAAGTATTTGTTGTTGAAGGTTCTTCATTTGGTGAGTGAGAGCAACCACTTGTTCAGGATCGTTTTCAGGCTTTTTGGGTGCTGCTTTCAATTGATTTACATCAAATTCTTCTGGTAATTTGGCACCTTGTTTGGCTAGCATAAGGAGGTATTTTTCCCTGTTTATTTCAAAAATATTTTCTAAACACTTAAGGAAATTGGGGTCTTGTTCAACATGTTGGATATCTTCTTTGATTATTTCTTCCCCATCAGTGTTGTTGAGTCCATGAAAAGGATTCTCTTCAGCCTCAACCGCCATGGTGTTTTGTGTTTCACTGTTTTGAGTTTTGGTGTTTTGAGTCTCAATGATTGGAGTTTCAATGTTTGGGATTTCAATGTTTGAGGTCTCAATGGTTGGGGTTTCAATGTTTGGCTCTTCAATGTTTTGATTTTCAAGTCCCTTTTCCTTGAGCTTTTGTTTTTGTAACCTTGTTTGAACAGGAATACAAGTGTTATATTTTTGAGTAAACTTTGATCTAGGTTTTTGGAATAGTACCAAGGATTACAACTAGGTCAAATAGAATGACAAATTCTAATGATTCTAAGTTGCATTTGGTTATATAGCTTTGTTTCATGATGAAAGGATGACAAATCTCTATGATGAAACTAGGCTTAATAACCAAAGGTGTGATAAATTGGATGATGTTGGTACTTGGAGATGTTAGATCTTGGTTTAGGTTAGAAAATTCTACTTGTGGAGGTCAATTTTAACAAGTTTAGACTCTAAGGTACTTAAGGAATGATTTTGGACTTAAGAAAATTCTGAATTCTTGGGTTCAAAGTGTGAAACTAGAGACAAATTTTCTTCCTATACAAGATACTCAAATCTCTGGAAAAGCCTTGGATTTTGACAATAGTAGAACATGTATAATTCAGGATTTTTCTTGCAAGCTCTTTTGTAGAAATTGAAGGTCAACCTCTCTCTAAAGTCGTAAAGTGTTGATAAACATTTTTGATGTTCTTTTGGACTAAGAGGTTTGGAATTTGGTTTCCAAATTTTGATCTTTCGTGAAATCATTTTGTAACACACATGTTCAGACTTTGTTTTACCTAAGGAATGGTTGAATACTACTAAGGATTCCTGAGATGAGACTGATTGTTAGACAAAAGATGAACCTAGGTCACTGTTTTGTGTTTTGGAAAAGGCGCCAGAATAGAGACAAAAGGCACCAAAATAGAGACAAAAGGTGCCAAAACAGAGACAAAAGGCACCAAAATAGAGACCAAAGGTTCCAAAACAGGTTCAGACTTGGTTTTTTGAAAGTATCTTTGAAAATATGCTTGGTTTTCCTGATTTTTCAATGGGAGACTTGGTTGTTTCACTAAATGCAATTTTGAATCAGGGTTTTCACTTTCAATATGTGACATTTTGTTTGTTTTGAAAACACTTGGATAAAGACACATCAAACACATGTACACTCCTAAGGTTGTGAAAGACTGTATTCTTTTGGATTCCACACAGGTTTTACCCCAACCACATTTTTTCTTAGTGGATGACTAGATGCTTGACCCCATTGGCTCCCCTCCACAACACCCACTTCTTGGGGCAGCCAAGCACCCATACCCATGAATCTCCCATGGCATATTTTTCATCTCTACTAAGAATTGCGAGAATGTGGATGCCTTCGCAACGATTGTTGTTGCACCAAAGAATAGATAAAGGTTTTGGCTAAACTACAACAAAGGTTTTAGTAAGAACTTTCTGTTTGTAGGGATTGATCCATGCGGCGAGTGACCATTGTTTCCCTTCTTGTTAGAACCAACCATGTGATATTGGCCTTTTTTCTAGTATCCACACTTATATACCGGCTAGAAATGCGCTTGGATTAAACATGTTACTAGTTGGGTCATTCCTTTGGGTGATTAATTTCTCCCACAAGGAAATCCCTCTAAGATAAACAAAAGCAAGCAAGTATATACTCGTAGTTCAATCAATCTTTATTCCACATGAATAAAGAGAGAACACACGCTATATACTCCACTCACACTTGCACAAAAAGTGAATGGATCTGGATTTTTGGTCACCCAGTTAAGGGGAGAGCAAATGCCTACCATCCATCACGCACAAAAGACATGGGGTTCATTAACCCTTTAATTAAGCTATGTTCCTAACTTAACCAAAAGGAAACATGGTGTTTGTTAACCTTTTAATTAAGCTATGTTCCTATCTTAACCAAAAGGAAACAAGTAAATCACTTCTTACCCCTGTAATATGTTAGTAGTTTGATAAGAGTGTCTTTCACAAGCATTTTTGGGAAACCTGCAAGTCAACAACACAAATTATTAGCCCTTGGAAACTGCAAAAGGCACCAAAACAAGTGAAAAAGGCTCCAAAACGGGTGCAAGAGGCTCCAAAAGGCTCACGTTCGAACTTGTGAACATAAATTTTCAAGCATGTTAGTAATAAACGGGGAAAGGCCCCATGGTGGGTGCCATTTTGTGTGTGTGTTAAATGTGCAAAGTTAGTATCAACACAAACCTTAATGAAACGATTTATATTGAAATATTTGAAGCAAAGTAAACTATTCTAAGTTGCAATAAAGATAAATCTTTCAAGAACGTCTCATTGCTCTCTATTCTTAAGATTCTTTTTAACCTTTTGGCCCTCATATTTCTATGTGCACAAAGGCTATTGGAATGAAACTTAAGAAACACGATTAGTAATCAATATGAAAACTAATGCATTTCCTATATGAAACTAAATGGTAGAAATGATGATGGATGTTATGATGAATAGTAGATGACTATGATAAATGAACAAGTGGAGGTGGATACTATGGTAGTGATCTATATGATTCTATGCATGATTCTACATATGCTAAAATGCAAAATTAAAATGAACTAATCTAAATGCAACTATGATGCAAGATTTAAAACTTAGATGTAAATGCAAAGTAAAACATGATATGAAAATTAGCTATAAGACTCCAAGAATGCTCCAAGCTCCAATGATAAACTTGCATAGTAACTCTACTTCAAATGTGGATGCAAAATCCAAGGCCCAAGGGTTATATTTATAGCCTTTTCCAAGCATATAGTGAGGTGGCAATAATCAATGGGCCAGATTCAAATAAGAAAAATGGATGGTGAAGATGAAGAGAATCATGATGTTGTCCCCTTGAATAAAGACAACATGCCATGTGTGTGGAAGAATCTCTTGACCAATGGGAAATATTCCATTTGGATGGAAGATTCAAGTGTGGGAAGAGAAGACCATGTGCTTCCAAAATTGGTGGAAGTGTGGGAAGAATAAATCATGTGCTCCAAAATTGACGGAAGTGTGGGAAGAAAAGGCCATGCCATGTGTGTGGAAGAATCTCTTGACCAATGGAAAACATTCCATTTGGATGGAAGATTCAAGTGTGGGAGGAATAAATCATGTGCTCCAAAATTGGTGGAAGTGTCGGAAGAAAAGACCATGTGCTTTTTGAAATTGGTGGAAGTGTGGGAAGGAAAGACCACGTGCTTTTTTAAATTGGTGGAAGTGTGGGAAGGAAAGACCATGTGCCTTTTGAAATTGGTGGAGGATAATTCTAATTAAAAATTAGAGTTATTTATTTTCATGTGACCTTGATGAGATGGCACACAAAAAGTTGTAGAAATGTGCTCTAATTTCTAATTGGATTAATGAAGTTTAATTAACTAAAACAAGTTTAGGGAACCTTGTTTATTTAATTAATTTAGAAGAAAGTGTTTTAGATTTTGGAGAATTAGAGAAGTGTGAACAATATAAATAAATTGAGCATTTGTTTATATGTAGTTGAAATATTAATCAAATAGCTAGTATTTAATTAATTAAAGGAGATGACCGTTTTTAGGTGTTTATTTAATTAATTTAGAAGAAAGTGTTTTAGATTTTGGAGAATTAGAGAAGGGTGAACAATATAAATAAATTGAGCATTTATTTATATGTAGTTGAAATATTAATCAAATATCTAGTATTTAATTAATTAAAGGTGATGACCATTTTTAGGTGTATACACAAACAACTAATGGTAAGGTAAAACAACATTCTTCAAAATCATTACAAAAAACCATTGATTGGATATTACAAGATTCTTCCCTTTTTAAATGGTCAAACTCATGACAACTAGTAACTCCATGTGAACACCTTTATTTCCATATCTTATATTTCTACATAATTTTATTTTTTGTTGTTAAATCAAGGATTTTTACAAAGTTCCAAAACTAAAATCATAGAGTGAAAGGATTATCAAAAATTTCAAAAATATTTGAAAATTTGACCATTTTTTAGATATAAATTTTAATCCATTAGTCCCATATTTTGTCATTTGATAGATCAATCACTATTATTACTTTAGCTTTATTCATGTAAGATTCATGAATTGCATCTAATATAACTTTAGTTTCCTTGATAAATTTACTAGCCTTTTTTCTAATTGAAAGGAAATTTGCAACCATATATGACAATTTCCACATAACCCAAATAGAGAAAATCATGCAAACAAGTGCTCAAAATCCATATGTAAAAGAATAGGCAACATACCATCAAAGATGACAGAAGATATACCCTGGGTAAACCCTCAAGAGGGAAAAAACCAACGTCCAAAAGCATCCATATTTCATGTATTCTTGAGCAATGCAAACATTACAATACAAGGGCTATGAGATGTTGTCCCTCATGGATGGCTTCTTGGGGTATAACCAAATCAAAATAGCTCCTGAAGATCAACATAAGACAACCTTCACTTGTCCATGGGGAACTTATTGTTGGAATGTCATGCCTTTTGGACTCAACAATGCAGGGGCCACATACCAACGTGCCATGACAATAATCTTTCATGACCTCATGTATACGTGGATGGAAGACTATGTAGATGATTTTCTTTCCAAATCCTTGACATGAGGTGACCACTTAAATAAGATTTTCAAAAGGCTAGAAGAATATAAATTCAATATAAATCCCAAGAAATGTGTATTTGGAGTAACGTCGGGAAAGCTCCTAGGTTATATTGTTTCTAGGCAAGGCATTGAAGTGGACCCAAAAAAAGTTAAAGCTATAATATACATGCCTCCCCCTACCAACATAAGTCAACTACACACACTACAAGGATGACTCCAATCCATCAGACGATTCATAACACAACTAGATGACAAAATACATCCATTTCAACATTTCCTCAGAAAAGGTGTATCACTCATGTGGATAGACAAGTTTTAAGAAGCCTTTCAAAAGATTAAGGATTACCTGCTAGCGCCACTAGTTTTAATGCCACTAGTCAATGGGATACCTCTCATCTTCTATATTTTAGCAACTAGATCCGCATTGGGGGCATTGCTTGCACAAAATGATGATGAAGGCTATGAATGAGCAATATATTATATCAGTCACACCTTGGTTGGTTATGAACTAAATTATAGTCCTATAGAATGTGATTGTCTTGTGATAGTATTTGCTACTTAAAAAATTAGGCACTACATGCTGAACTATCAGACAAAGCTTGTCACCAAGATTGACCCATTGAAATATCTTCTAAGTAAGGAAACCTTGACAGGACGACTAGCTAAATAGGTCATGATACTTAGTGAATATGATATTTAGTATGTCGAAAGAAAAGCCATGAAAGGACAATTCATTGCTAATCAACTTAAAAATGCACCAACCAAAGCCAATCACCCACTAGTCTATGATTTTCTATATGAATCTATCTTCACTTTGGACATGCTGGCGACATGGAAATTGTACCTCGATGGGTCTCACACAAACCATAGTTCAGGAGTAGGCATCCTATTTATCACCCTTCAAGGTGATACCATACCCAAATCATTTAGGATTGCCTTCTCATGTACCAACAACATAGTAGAATATGAGGCTCTCCTTACAGGACTTCGTATGGAAATCAAGTGGAAGATTAAGAACTTGCAAGTATATGGTGACTCCCAATTGGTTATCTGACAGGTCAATGATGGTTATGACACCAAAGATGAAAATCTTACTCCATACAAACAAATGATAGATAGCTTTAGACAGTATTTTGACGACATTGTCTTTCATTAGGTCCCTCACATCTAGAACAAAGCAACAAATGACATGGTCACCATTGGATCTCTCTTGGATATCCCAAACAATGTGCCTCAATTTGAGTTTCTGGTAGAACAGTTATTGATCCCTACCTTTGACATCCCAAAGTATGAGATGATCTACAAAATTGTTGGTCCCAACTCCCCATGGTACCAAGAAATTTATGACTACCTCCATGACCATATCCTTTCCCCTGACCTCTCTACTAACCAATGCAAGAAATTTATCCACAAAGCCTCCAAGTATGCCATCATCAGTGACACCCTTTATAGACGTGCCCTTGACAATACTCTTTTGCAATGTCTCGATATCGAAGAATCACAAACAACCTTGTACGAAGTACACAAGGGTATATGTGGAGCCCATTCTATTGGTCCAACCTTGGCTAAGAAGATCGTGAGAGCAGGTTACTATTGGCCTACAATGGAAGCCTCTAAGTAAGCTAGCTAGTATATCTATACTATGCCTTCAATATCTAGTATTCTTGACATGCGCTTGGTGACCACACCACCATACTTGGATAGGCATATGGCATCCCATCTCCTAGCGACAGCCCATACGGACAAAACAGCGCAATTTTCTCCCATGCCCACACCATCAGCAATGTCACCCCACAACTCATGCTTGACCATCTTGATATGCGATATCATGCAGCTGAAAATAAAGCATAGCCAATACACATGGTCCCCATGCATAAACTATCCCATCCTGCATCATGCTTGCTAACATCTCTCCCCATCCTACTAGAAAGCCATGTCCCTTGCAATCTGGAATCATAACATCGGTAATCAATGTACACAAGACACATTCATATCTATCATATCGCTCTACTAGAGTCTCCCATCTGATCTCATAACCCTGAATACCAAGCTTTGACACATCCTCATAATCATAATGGTCATATATAGCCTACAGTCCCTTGTGCAGGATCATATCTCACCCACTCCCCTTGAATTGTAGCCAAAGTATCCTATATACATCCTCTAGGATCATAGTAGCCTCCCCTATCGACAAGTGAAATGAATAGGTCTTAGAGTGTCATCGCTCTGCAAGTGTTGTCAAAAACCCTTGATTTTCCCTTACAATGGGCATATATGTGACGTGGTACAATCCTAGATCCATCAGTCCCCGCTTTTCAACGGTGGATAACTGATCCCATAGCCAAAAATTCATTGGTCATGTCTCTTGAGTGTAGATAGGGGAAAGAACAACCTACAACCACAGGTAATAGTCATTGTGTCAATCCAAAACTCTAATTAAACCTAGGACTAAACCTAAATTGGACAATTCATTCTATCCTAAACTGGGGAAAATTTTTAATTAGTCAGTTGCATCATTCTGATTAGCACATGCATCACAAAATACAATCACATCACTGTTCTTGCATATGTGTCAGGCAACAACAATTGTGTTGCACGCCTCAGCTAATGCATCGCCATGGTCTATTATGATCAACCCCTAGTCAGTTGCATCATTTCCCCTTCACATGTGTCATTTCCCCTGACATGTGTGTTGCAATTTGTCAATTGTGTCATTCTTGCTCGTAGGTGTGTCACAGGAAGTAAATGTGACACACTTTACAATTGCACCACACCATAATCAATCCCCCTTTGTGCCCTAAAAATTGTGTTGTGATGAGGTGATTGCGATGAACCACAGTCACCTACGTCACTTGTGAATGCAATTGTGGAAAATGACGTTTGCCGCAATTGCTTGCTAAAAATTCCTAGCCCTAAAATCACAAAAAATGAAAAAATGGCAAGGTGGGTTTGGAGTACTTATCGGGTCCCTTGCTCCCTTAGGCCAACAGAAGGTACGAATGCAATATCCCTGATGTGCGGAGTGTGGAATGGGTGACATCTTCTCAGCCTTTCTCTCCTCAAAGATCCTAACTTCCAAACTTGAAAGTGCACAAATGAGCAAATTACCTACTCAAATGCATATTTATAGGCAATCAAACTAAGGTTTTCTAGGGTTTACACTAGGGATGTGTACTGGATGCACTATTTGACAACTTCAAACCTAAATTTGACTACCCAAATGACCTCCAAAATTATTTTCGTTGCCACCATTGAACTCCTGGTTGTTAAATTGACTTATCAAAACAATTTCCAACTTTTTTTTTTTTTTTGAATATGCAAGTGGTCATATGAAAATTGTTGTAAATAGTAAATGTTCAAAGGGATTTTGCTTAGTTCGTGCAAGGTCTCATCTTAGGGAACATTGTGCTTAACGTTTCCAAGAGAGGAAAAGTCAAAGAAATGTCATGCTCTTGGAGCGAATCAAGCCCAATGACTCCACCAAGAAAAGGACGCATCACAAGAAGAAAAAAATCATGAAATGAAATATGAGTGTCGATGTATTCCCCCACTTTAAAGTGGTTGCTAACACCATACTGTGAGCAATTTCTTTAAATTAGAAGGAGGGCATGACAGCTTACTCAGAAAGCCCTATGCCAAGTCATATGTTTTTGATAAGCTACACCATGAAAGACGGGTAGTATGTCACATGCAAGCCAACTTAAGGCATGTCATCCACATCCCAAGCTTGCTCTGATACGTTCATGAAGGTTAATGACTAGTCAAAACAGGCAATGGCAAGTGACATATAATGACAAGGCTACTTAACCCCTTGCTCCCACTTAGTGTAGGACAAGGGTGAGCCGAAATGATTGAAATGCATGCTAGAGTGAAAATCAGTAGCAATTAGAAGGATTAGGTGCCCCCACATAAGGAAGAACACCAAACTCCTTAAAATGTTAGATTTTTCAGCTCAAAGCCTTACATTCATTAGTGGAATGACCATGAACTCTATGGTATGCACAAAATGAAGTCTTGTAATAGAATTTATTTTGAGTTCTTGGAGGAAGGATGATCAAGTGATCTTGGAGGAGTCTTGACAAGATACCCGCTTGATCTATGGTAGAAGGTGGTCTTGTAGTTCATGGCAAAGAGACCTCTTGCTTGGATGGACAAGATGTCATACCTACGCAAGACTGCTTAGATTGTGAGATTTTGTTCTCTCCTTTATAGGAGTGTGTAAAATCTAACAAATTCAATTCATTAGTGTTTTGCGTGATGAGATTGACATTAAGCGAAGAGTTCATTGTTTGTGTCATGTTTTGTAAATGATGATTTTCAAGACCACTGGTGTTAATGAGTTCAGGATGCTTTATAGTTAAAATTGGCTTAGAAGAATGTTGTGTGAATGTATTGATGTTGACCAAAGGCTTGATTACTTCTATCAAAGGACAATAACAAAGACCATGTGTTGTTTGTTGTGTGATAGGATCTATAGGGTTGCAGATACCTTGTTTGTGAGCACCACATCCTTTTCCACTATAGCCAAGTTGCTTCATAATTTGATAACCTCATCCATAAAGCTTTTTCATTGCTTTGGAATTAGGTGGTTGTTCGTTGTTGTGTTTGTCAAAGGCTGTTGTGTAATTCGTGGATTGGTTCTTCTAAAATAACTTCATCGCAAGTAGGGGAATGATCAATGGTGGAATTATCTTGCTTAGGTGAAAGGGGAAAAATAAGATTCTCATTACTCTCATTGGTTGTGTTTTCTAACATCAAAGGATCTTCCTTACAACTAGGGGAGATAATAGGAGAAGAGAAAGTATGATTATCATGATCATTTATGACTTCATTACTTTGTTCCCTAATGTCTTTCAAAATAGGAGAGGGAGGGGAAGGGTCATAAAGAGGGTTGTTGTAGACCAACATATCCTCATCATTTATAATCTTATTTTCCTCAAATAATTCTCACAAGGCAAAGGAGAATGGAAATTAGGTAAGGTGATGTTTAGGAATGTGTCTATGATTTCATTCTCTTGTGCTAGAATATCTTCCCAAAGGGGATGAGGAGAAGGAAAAACAATATCCTCATGATTCTCAACGATCTTATCCTCTTTTTCCAAGATATCTTCGTCACTAAAAGGAGAGGTATTGGGAGAAGAACAATTATGATCATCATGGGTATCTATGTTTGTATTTTCTTCTATCACATCGTATGTTTAAGGTTAACATTGTCATTTTCACTCTCTTGCACTAAGAGGATTTCATAACTAGGGAATGCATTGAATGAATAACTATCATGCTTATTGACGAACTTTTTCTTTTCAAATTTGGAGAAGATTGAAACTAACATTTGGAAAAAATAATCTATGTAAACTTGAAATGCAATGTAAGAATGTAAAATGAAATGTGACTTTTAGTTTTCAATGGAATGATCTGAAAGATGAAATGTGGTGAATGCAAGATTGGAATTAAGCAATGCATAAAATGAGCTAATTTGAGCTAGATCTAATGAAATGCATGTTACAAAAACTCAACCAACTGATACAGGTAGTTGAGGGCAGCAAACATAAGCTTAAAAATAGGGTTTTCAGCTCTGTAAATGGTAGTTTAAGGGTTGAACAGAGTTTTTTGATGGATTTTGATGGTCTTTGTACTGTATAATGCAGTCCTAATATGTAAATGCAAAATTTTAGAAATGTTCAATGATTTAAGATGCAAAAATGCTCGTAATTGAATGATTTCAAAAATGACTATGCTTAAATGATGTTTTTGACCTAGATGCATAAAACAAATGTTCCCAAAACTTTCCAGACTTATAGTATATGATACTAGGAGGCTTACGAAGCACAAAAATGACGTTTCTGATGTTGTAATAGATAGTTAAAAATCTGGATTGGGACTAAGTTGTGCAGACTAGCAGATTAGTCCCAGTTAGGGTTTTTTGCAAAATTTTCAGGAATTTTTGATGGATTTTGATGCTTTTGAGTTTGTATGATGCAGGTCCCTAAGATGAAAATGCAAATTTATAGAAATTTTTAATAATTTTAGATGTCAAAAATACAACCTAAATGCACTTTTTTATGAATGCAAAACTTGACACCTAGCATGCAAATCCTAATGCAAGGTTAATGCGAGCTAGATTTATGATGGACTCCAAATCAGAAAAGAAAAGTATTCTAAAGTCAGGTTCACCAAAATGTAAAAAATGATTTTGGATTTCCCACACAATGCTTTGCTCCTTCTAGGGTTTTTCACCTAAAAGGAGAAATGGGAATGAATGGGGACCAAAATGCAAGGGTTTACACTCAAAGTTAATGTAAATGATATGTATTATGTCTAATTAAGATATTCTAATGCACTGATCTAAAATTAAAATGATTTAATGATGCTAAATCCAAGAAATATGAAGTGTTGGAAAACACATTGTGATATGCAAACATGTGATAAATGACCTAGAAATACAAATAAAACCAAATAGAAAGTTGTAAGAGAAAAGGTGTGTAGCTAGAAGTGTATTGCAGACTTGAAGCAACTCTAAAATTCTGGAAATTCTGATTTTTAAGCCTAATGGGACATTTACGCCAGGCTGGGCGACTTAGTTCACTTTTAGAAAAATTCTGGAAAACTGCATTAGAGCTCATTTCGGCCAAATGGGTATCCAAATATAAAAAAATCTCTAAAAAATAGGTTTAGTGGGACTAAGCTGCCACTAGTGGCGACTTAGTTCACTTTTGAATTTCTAAAAAAGTTGAAGTGGAAACGAAAGCCCTCGGTCTACACTTTGGTTCCCTATAGGTGTCCGATTGTAAAACTTTGATTTTTGGACCTGAAAGTGATTTTTTTTTGATATTTTAGCTTGGTCAACAAGGAGATGTCTTCAAAAAGTCTTAAACCTTATCTTCAATGATCTTCAAACCCTCAAAGTGTCTAAATCTGCAAACACACAATGGAAGAGAAAGAAATGGTGAATGTTAGGGCATGGGGGTTTGCCTTGGTCAAACCCCTTTTTAGGTAGTTAAACCAAATGAATAAAGAATGTAATGAAGCATGCAATAATTAATTTAATACCTTGCCATGATGTTTAATCTTGAATTTATGCAGCAAAACATGAAGAATATGCCCTTGAATGTCCTTGGAAGCTATCTTGATGACTTGCAATGATAAAACCCTAGCTTGCTTGACTTGAGAACATGATGAATGATGGATGAATGATGATGAGTTATGAATTAATATGAGTTAGTTAAAATGAGAGGGAAAACCATCTATTTATACACAATTATGCCTTAATTCCCAGAAATACCTCATCATAGGCCAACCTTAGGTCTTAAGGAATAAAAACCCAAAAGAAATTTAAATTAATTTTGATTTTTGTGCCACATGGGACTAAGTCACCCAAGGTGGTGACAGTCCACCTAGGCAATTTTGAGTGGATGTGAGAGATTAATATGTATTAAATGTTGTTTATCGGGTTCTTCTTCAACAAGACACTTAATTAAGGTCTGTAAGTGCATAAAGGGGTCATTTAAAGCATAAGAAAGGTGTAAATATTGATGACAAGCCTAGGAAAGTGTGGAAGTTTGTTACAAGACTTTACAACACTTTGAAATAGGTCTTGGTAAGGTTATTTAGGTGAATTATAACATTATGGTCCTAGAAAAGTGTGAAGATGTGTTACAATAGCTTACAACACTCTTGCAAGACATCAATAAATGTATTTTATTCAATTTTCCAGGGTTTGAGACCTAGTGTGGATGTGTAAACACCTCACAACACCAAATCAAGGCCTCATTAAGTCCAATTTATCATCAATTAATCTCAAATCAAGTAAAGTATACACTTTTTGGTGACACAATATGTTAATTTCTTAGGGTTTCATGATAAAATGCCTAGGGAGGGTGTTTAGATGATTAAATTTATGAAAGGGTTGAATAGGCATGATAAACATTGTTTCATGTCGCCCTAATTAGACCTTGGGGGATTTTTGGCTAAGCTAACCTTGATTTCAGTCAAGACGTGGGAACCTAGTTAACTCTTAGCCAATCAACCCTAAAATTTAAACTGTCAAGTGTGGGGGTGTTGCGGGTTCTCGATTATGGGTAGTAGTCCTTGAAATATCGTTCGTAGCGGCATAAACATTAATGACTCCTACATCATCGCCCCCGCAAGCGTTGCCTAGGGTTATCTAAGTTTGAAAGGTTTGAGGTCTAAGGCATCCGTAAATGTTTCATCATGGGGAGATGTAGGTGGGAGGTGAAGTAGCTTAAGTTGTTTCAATAGTGAAACATGAATGTATTTCCGATCGTCGGCTCTCACGTGGGTAATTTCCATAGATATCCCTAGCTGAAATGATGAAGTAATGGAGTTAGAATATCCTTGCAGGTTCACCTTCATGGAGTTCCCCTCATGGGTTACCTCAAATACAAGTCTGAGTGTTGACAAAAAAATCCCATCGTCCTCCCGACTAGCGAATCTCACCTATGCAATTACCACAAGCATGGCAGTCGATCAATAAAAAACAACTAAGTCCCATACCCATGCGGGGTCTCTCTTATGGGATTTTGTTGGCGGGGATCCACATAATCAAAGTCATTGTAAAAAAAAAAAAAACTTAAATGGCTTTTCCACCGACGACTTCTGCACTAACCATCTCTACAAATATCAAGCATTGAAACTTAAACCTTGAAAATTACTGTCTCCGGGTCCCAACAGGTCGCTGTTGGCAAAAAGATGAGCAACAAAGCTCATTTTCAAATGGAAAAATCCTAACTGCAATTCGCTTGGAAACTTTTGCCTTGGAATTTCCCACATTCACTTAATGACTCAACATGATGATGTAAGCATCAACTCAAACACTATCACATTGACCCTTTGAACAAAAATGAAAATTCTAAGCCAAAATGCTGATGCGGGTTTCTCCATGAGGGTCGCTGCATGTGGGACATCATCCTACCAAAGTCATTCCCCCATTGCCTAAAATTTAATGGCACCTGCCTCGATGGTTTATGCCTCGACCCTTCTTGCATCACTCCAATTGTCATCTAAAGCTCAAAGTCAACTCTCGCTCTATTTCCCATGTGCTGAAATAACTTAACCAAGATTTTCCAAGTATAAGACCGCTGTAGAGAATTGAGAGGTGAAACTTCGTTTACAGAACATTGTAGCCCCAAGGCCATCGATTAGTGGAAAGAATTAAACAACTCTACGGGTGGCAACTTCTATACCATCATTTTCCGCATGGGTTGAGAAGACAACTTTGACGAAGTCAACTGACCCCAAACACCTCAATATGCTTTTCACACGTGACGCAATGAAATTACATCAAAATAACTTAATGATTTGTCAATGTAGAAGTATCATCATGGAAATCTGTTTGGAAGTTGTCATGCTCCTAGAGTTGTTTCCAACGTCCTTAATACTAGTGGCCTCCACAGGATGGAAACCTGTAGCTCCCAACTCGCAAAGTTGTGAAACTTGCAAATAAGAATAAAATGATGAAATTTGATGAATGTAAGGATATTTTAGATATTTTTGAGGCAAATAGATGCACCTAATGAAATTTTAGCATAATCTAATGAGTGTTCCACTCTTACTTGATTTATCAAGGCACTTACTACGGTCCTTTGTGCAGGATTTATGGAACCAGCTAATAAAATTGACAAGGGAAAAAAGAGTGTAAAAGCTACAAAGAGAGATAAGGATAAGGCTAAGATGAAATACGAGTTCCATGGGGTCGAGTGTGCCTCAAAGATCATCTCTCAATGGGATAAAGTAATAGATACAAACCTAGGTAATATCAATATAGATAAGTTCAGACAGTGGGTCCTGGTTAACCCAAAAACTGAGGAAGCTTGGAATATAAAGAAATGTGTAATTACGAAAGCAACGGGTTTCCCTCCATCCCTAATCAGCCCAGAGTTGGTCTTCGCATGCAGAGAATGTTATCACCAGCAATCCAGAAGAATAGTTACTATGGACGGATGGGTTTTGGTTGATCTGACTTCTATGTCGATTAGAAGAACATTTGGCACTCCCTATTTGATAACATGGAAGAGCCTGAGAAAGAGTATGCTCTAAATGTGTGGAAAGTTGATCCCACCAGCTGCAAAAGGACTATAAATCAGACATGGTTGCTTGAGAAAAGAGGCAATGCTAATAAGGTCCCTCAAAAGCTATACTGGAGTGACTTCACAGAGGAGGCCAATGACCTCGTGACATTGCTAAGCAGGGTAATAGGACTGCCTACTTCAATCTTCGAGGAGTGGATGTGGTACTTCATAGAAGAGATCCTTAGGGGTGAGACCAAATTCCATTGGGCCAAACTAATCAATAACAATCTGCATGACCAGTTTGTTGTAGTAGAGAAGACCGGGGAGTTCTATATGACCTCCTACATTGTATATCTTCTGGCAATCACTTTCCCCTACAAGGGATTCAATTGTGTTGGTGAAATGGGAACCAAGAAAGAGAAAAACCCCATTTACAATTGTTACCCACAACTTCAATACATAAATTACAAGAGAGATTACAGGTGGGTCAACGATGCCTTCATAATGCACATTGTTTGGACTCTATCAAAGGATTACCATATAAGAATGTCACACAGTGCAAAGGCATTGGTCAAGAACTTTGGGTATTGGTTCATTTAGTTCCCCAAGTTTACTTACATAAGGGTTGAGGGATTCTCAAGGTTCCCATACCCTCTATCCAGATACCCCAGTGATAGAATGATCCTATTGGAGTTAACTTGGCAGTTGTAGACTGCCCATTCATTGTTGCAAGACAATCACCATGCTAGGGTTCCATACCCCTTTTTTTTAGACAATGAGTATATTCATGCCCCATTTCCCCACGTGCAAAAAAATTAGAAAAGTAACTTGCAGAGTACAACTTGGAGTTACACATAGAGAGAGGAGGCTTGGATCCTCTGGGAAAACTAAAGAAACAGGTTGGAAGGAAATACGCCCATAGGCAGGCCATATTGAAGACTTCTGGGCAAATTGTGACGTTGATCATGAGGTTAGAAGAAGACACTATATGAGAATGATAGAAAAGTTTGTAAAATCTACTGATTTGTTCCCAGTCCCTGACCAGGTAGTTGAAGATGATAATGTTCTTGATGAAGGGTATAAAGCTCTTTCCAAAGTGTAGTTGCTGGTAATTGACTGGAATGAACCAGAGGTCACAGATTTGGACACCGTCACACATCCAATAGAACAAATAACTAAGAAATGGTTGGATGATCAAGTGGCCCAATTGCAACAATAGGGCGTGCAATTAACATATGAGGAACTAGAGGAAGATGATGAAAGTGAGACCGATAGTGGTGTCGGTGCATGTTCTTCGAGCGAGGCTCCTAAGTCTCCATCGGTCATGTTAGTGTTATTGCAGCTTCGGGCTGCATACTTCCTTATTTATTTGTGATTATTTAATGGAAACATATCTCTAAGATGGCCGACCTCCTTTGTAATCATATTTATTATTATTTGTAATTTTCTTGGTGGCCGACTCAACCTTTATTTGTAATTATATTTTCTCTTTTGATGGCCAACCTAGTTCTTGTAGAGGTGTGACCTCTCTAGCAAATTTTTATATAGAAGTTCATTCTCACCCATTTCATCATTAAGAAAGTTCAATTATTCCTTCTCTCAAGTGCGATTTTTATCAAGAGAAGATCCTTCCTTCTAGTGTGAATTTCTTTGAAGGCAGATTGTGAAGCTTTACAAGTGCTAAATTGTGTTCAAGGAAGGGAAGAATGTTATTTGTTGTTATAGCCATTGTTGGTGTTGAATATTGGCCTTGTGTGTGGCCACATTATAAAGTGTATTGTTTCCATTACATATATATAAGAGATATATATTTGTTGTTGGGTTTTTCTCCCTCAAGAGGAGGGTTTTTCCAGGGTATCTACTGTGTTATTGTGTTTGATTTTGAATTAAATTTTTGTGTCATTAATTTGATCATAAAACTAACATGGTATCAAAGCAGGTTTGAAGAAGATCTTGACCAGATTTAGTCTTACAAGGATACTCTTTATTCTTCTTCTCATCTTTGTTCACTTCTATCTCTTCGTCAAGATGGTGAACGGTCTCAAAATTGAGGATAGACTTGAGGGAGCTTCAAATTTCACTTCATGGAGGTTCAGAATCTTGCTTACCTTGGAAGAAAATGAGTTGGCTGAGTTCGTGGAGAGAAAAATTCCCGAGCCTTAGGATGAGGAAGAGAAAGTTCAATTGAAGAAGAAAGATATCAAGGAAAAGAAGATGTTGGTTGATTCCATAAAGGATCATATTGTTCCTATCATCTCTAAGATGAAGACGGTGAGGGAGATGTTCAAGTCTTTGGAGATGTACGAAATCAACAACACGAGTTGGGCTCTTGCACGGAAGCAACAACTCCATCATGTGAAAATGGCGAAAGGATAATTGGTTATTGCTTTCTTCATGAGGATTTCGGAATTGAGAGATCAGCTCTCTACAATTGGTCATATGATTGAAGATAAGGACTTGACCATGCTCACACTTAATGGTCTTCCTTTATCATGGGAATCCTACATTCAAGGAATCAGTGCAAGATCAAAACTTCCTAAGTTTGATCGTTTGAGGGCTGACTGAATTCAAGAAGAGTCAAGGTTGGTGGCTAGAGGTGTTGGTCAAAGTTCAAACGATGAAGAGATTCATGTTCTTGCCTCTCATTCTTTGAAGAAGAAAGGAAAAGGTGGAAAGAAAGGATACTTTAAAAGAAATAGAGATAAGGAATCCGATGGTGGCCCCCTATCCAAGAAGAAGAGAGACCTTTCCAAGATTCAATGCTTTAGATGTGACAAGTATGGTCACTTTGCTAAAGAGTGTCCCTCTAGGCCTAAGCAACAGGCTACCATAGCAGATGTTGGCAAAGTTTCTCCACATAAGGATTCTTGTGAGTACTTATTCTATTCGGCCTTATCAAGCAACATACCTATTGACTCCAACACGTGGTTGATTGATAGTGGTGTCTCATGCCACATCACTAGATTCTGGGCACATCTATCTAACTTGGTGGAGAGAGATTCTTGTGAACAAGTTATCATTGGATATGATGCAAGCTACTCAGTGAAAGGAGTTGGGACCTCTACTCTTCACCTGGATTCTGACATTACCCTATAGCTGAATGATGTACTATTTGTTCCAGGCATCAAGAGAAACCTTATTTCCATTTTAGCCTTGGAAGACAAGGGATACCAAGTTGCATTTTCAAAGGGTAAAGTTCTTGTGTGGACAAAGAACTCAAGTATCAAGACTGATCGTGTGATTGGAGTTCGTCATGAGTGCCTCTATAGGCTATGCACTCGACCACTTCAGGTGTTGGTGCATGATTCCTCAAGCTTGTTGATATTTGGCATCGAATATTGGATCACCTTCACTTTTGAGCCCTACCTATCATGGATAAGATGGTCTTAGGCCTTCCAAAGTTCGATCAAGAGCACGAAGGTACTTGCAAGGGCTATGCTGGGTAAGAATACTAAAGGTCCTTTTCATATAAGAGAAAATAGATCCAAAAGTATTCTAGATCTCATTCACTCTGATTTATGTGGTCCAATGTTTGTTGCTTCTTCAAGTGGTTTCTTGTATTATATTATTTTTATTGATGACTACTCTAGAAAGACTTGGATTTACTTCTTGAAATCTAAGGAATCTGAGGAAGTATTAGAAAGGTTCAAGGAGTTCAAAGCTCAGGTGGAAAATCTTTCAAGGAATAAAATCAAAGTTCTGAGATCCGACAATGGAGGAGAATACAACTCTGGTAGCTTTCAGAATTTTTGTGTTGAAGCTGGGATTAAGAGGGAGTTCAGTGTCCCTTACAATCCTCAACAAAATGGTGTTGTTGAATGGAAGAACAAGACTATTATGGAAGCAGTGAAAGCTATGATCCATGACCAAGATCTTCCAACATTACTTTGGGTAGAAGCATCCATGACAACTGTTTATGTTTAGAACAAAATTCCCCACCAAATCTTGGAGAACATGACTCCTGAAGAAGCCTTTACTGGGAAGAATCCAAAAGTAAGTCATTTGAGAATCTTTGGATGTCCAGTTTATGTTCATGGTCCAAAGGAAAAGAGAAAAAAGTTGGAGCCTTTTGGAAAGAAGGGGATACTTGTTGGTTATAGAGAGATAGCTAAAGCTTATAGAATCTACATCCCAGGCCAGAAATTGATCGAGATCAGTAGAGATGTCACATTTGAGGAAGATGTTGCATTCAAGAGATCCAAGGGCACTCACATGGAGATTAATAATAAAGAGTCTTCACAAGATATGGAAGTTGACCATGCTCCTGAGATTTAGAGGGAGGCTCCAGAACCAAAAGAAGATGATGATCCAGTTGAGCCCTTGGAACCTATTGATGGGCCTACAAACATTGTGATTGGACGTAAGAGACCCCATTGGGCTAGGAAAACAATGCAGGAGGAAGAAAGGTTTGTAGTTCCAAAGGGAACCCTCAGAGAAAGCAAGAGACCTCACAGGTTTTCTAGTGATGTTGCTTTGATGAGCCAAATTATTGAGTTTGAACCTTCCAGTGTTGAAGAAGCTTCTAGTCAACAAGTTTGGAAAGATGCTATGACAGAGGAGTATCAGTCAATTCTCAAGAATGATGTTTGGGACATCGTTCGTAGACCCGAAGGAAAATATATGGTATCTTTAAAATGGTTGTTCAAGATCAAGCATGCGACTGATGGGAGCATTGAGAAGTACAAGGCAAGATTCGTGGCTAGAGGGTTCTCACAAAAAGAGGGAGTTGACTAGGAAGAAACTTTCACTCTAGTTGCTCGGTATACTTCTTTCAAGACTATCATTGCCATTGCTACATCTAGAGGATGGAAAATTCATCAGATGGATGTGAAGACAACCTTTCTGAATGGTGTGATCGAGGAAGAAGTTTATATCGAGCAACCTGAAGGATTTGAGGTACATGGGAAGGAGTCTCATGTTTGCAAGTTGAAGGCCTTGTATGGTCTTAAGCAGGCACCTCGTGCATGGTACGAAAGGATTGATTGTTACCTGGAAAGCTTGGGTTTCCTCAAGAACGATGCTGAATTGAACCTGTACTTTAAGGTAATTGATGGTGAAGCATTGATTTTGGTCCTATATGTTGATGATTTGATTCTTACTGGTGAAGAGCACCTCATTCTCGAATGCAAGAAGGAGTTGGCTTCTGAGTTTGAAATGAAGGACCTTTGGCTCATGCATTACTTCCTTGGATTAGAAGTTTGGCAGAAGCTAGATGAGATGATTCTAAGTCAAGGGAAGTACACCATTGATATACTTAAGATATTTGGTATGATGGATTGTAAATCCATGTCTACACCCATGGAGACCAACTTGCATAAGTTGAAAGAGGTTGTAGCTAGTTCAGACTTGGTGGATCCTATAATGTACAGGCAGTTGATTGGGTCCTTGATGTATCTAGTTAACACCAGACCAAAAATATGTTATGCTGTGAGTGCACTTAGTCAATTCATGTGTGAACCAAGATAGATACATCTTGTTGCAACAAAACATATCCTGAGATACTTGCGTGGCACAATTGGATATGGGTTGAGATATTCTGTAGGTGTGGATTTGAAGTTGCATGGCTATACTGATTCTGATTGGGCAGGGTGTGTCACTGATCAGAAAAGCACCTTTGGATGTTGCTTCAGTTT
Source organism: Sequoia sempervirens (assembly GCA_007258455.2). Lineage (NCBI taxonomy): Eukaryota > Viridiplantae > Streptophyta > Pinopsida > Cupressales > Cupressaceae > Sequoia > Sequoia sempervirens. The sequence goes on along the minus strand of VDFB02345655.1, from coordinate 6,987 downwards.
GGGATCGGTGATGATAACCTGGTGCAGCAGGAAGCAGTCATCTGTAGTATTGAGTACAACAGAGGCGGAGTATATTGCAGCTTGTGTGGCAACTCGAGAAGCAATGTGGCTTCATAAGCTCCTTGTAGGATTGTTTGGGAAATCAATGGAGCCTACTATCATTCATTGTGATAACCAGAGCTAATGTGAAGCTTTCTGTCAATCTTGTGTTTCATGATAGAACCAAGCATGTTGAGATCAAATACCATTATATTAGATATATGGTATTGAGGAAAGCTATACAATTGAGGTATATCAACACTGATGAGCAGACGACAGACATTCTCAACAAGCCTCTCTCCAAGATAAAGTTTGAGTACTTTAGAGATAAGCTTGGTATGGTGGAGAATACAGCCCTAATTGAGAAGGAGTCTCAGTATTAGTGATCCTCATTAATGAGTTCTTCTCTGTGAGAGAAGTTCGAGGTGAAATCCCTTGGTTAATGAGTTCTCTATGAGAGAAGTTTGAGGTGAAATCCCTTGATTCCACCCTCTGGGAGAGCCATGGTGGATGTCATGTGTGTGGCTCCATGACAACATCATGTGAGACAGTTCGTGATGATTTTTCTTGTACTTGTGTTTCACCCTTTGGGGGAGCCATGGTGAATGTCACAATGAGGTGACAACATCACGTTGAGTGATTGACACTTGTACATACCATCTATGGGAGTAGCCATGATGGTTGATATCATGATGAGGTGATATCGTCTCTTTTCACATATGGTTGTAGCCATTGTGGTAGACATCATGATGAGGTAATGTGTCTTGTGCAGCAGGAAGTATTCCTCCCTAGCTGAGAGGGAGTGTTAATGTTATTGCAACTTTGGGCTTCATACTTCCTTATTTATTTGTGATTATTTAATGGCAACATATCTCTAAGATGGCCGACCTCCTTTGTAATCATATTTATTATTATTTGTAATTTTCTTGGTGGCCGACTCAACCTTTATTTGTAATTATATTTTCTCTTTTGATGGCCGACCTACTTCTTGTAGAGGTATGCCCTCTCTAGCAAATGTATATATAGAAGTTCATTCTCACCCATTTCATCATTAAGCAAGTTCAATTATTCCTTCTCTCAAGTGTGATTTCTATCAAGAGTAGATCCTTCCTTCTAGTGCAAATTTCTTTGAAGGAAGATTGTAAATCTTTACAAGTGCAGAATTGTGTTCAAGGAAGGGCAGATTGTTATATGTTGTTATAGCCATTGTTGGTGCTGAATATTGGCCTTGTGTGTGGCCACATTGTAAAGTGTATTGTTTCCATTACATATATATAAGAGATATATATTTTTTGCTGGGTTTTTCTACCTCAAGAGGAGGGTTTTCCCAGGGTATCTATTATGTTATTGTGTCTGAGAATTAAATTTATGTGTCATTAATCTGATCATAAAACTAACAGGTCACCCGATCAAAGAAGAGAAAGGAGATGTCCGAGTGGCAACCTAAGCAAAAGGTATACACTAGGAAGGCCATTGATGAAAAAATTCCTCTTAAGAAGGCTAAGAGAACGAGAACCTTCATTCCTAATATGCCCACTATTCAAGAAGAAGAGTTCTTGCCTCAAGAGGAGGAAGCTAAGAAAACACTACCTCCATGCACCACTTCCATGCTCCCAACTACCACCACTGCACCATCTCCTTCCACTCCCCCATCATTTCTTGTATCATCTCTTCCTATATTGGACATCTTTGTCCACCTCACCTCTACTTCCCCGACTGCTCCCGTGGTTTTGGTATATTCCTCATTATCCACCTCCTCTCCTCTATCGTCCTCCTCGCTTCTGCCCCCATTGCCTACTTTCTCCACCCTGCCACCCTCCATGCCCACCACCTCTATGGCACCTATTGCCTTTCCTGAAACCTTTGTTTCTTATTTGCAAAATATGCCACCTCAATTTTTGGAAATCATTTTAACTCCCCAGGCTAAGATGTTTATGGCTCAACTTGCTGCTTCACTACCTATCCCTCTGCCTCCTACCAAGCCACCCAATATGGAAGCCACTATGCAAATATGCGAAGAAATAGAGAGGTAAAGCAAGGAGCAACTCAATGAAACAATTGATATCATTGAAGAGCTGGAAGACTCAGACCGTGATGACTATCATGAGCATGTTGATGACAGGCTGAGGATTATTTATTTAGATCAAGTTGTTTTAGATGAAGAAGGGAAAAAAAAACCCAAGGACGGAGAAATGAGTGGGTTTGATACCCACTATGATGTGGAGACTTCATATTAGAAGCCTGAGGATAAGCAACATGAGGAACACAATGACAAAGAGGTGAGTCCAGAGGAGCACCGCTTCGAGGATGAGGAAACAATACAAAAGTTAATGTGGAGAAAACTGATGAACTCCCAAAGGTTGGCCAAGACAAGGGCTTGCTGAATGAAGAAGTGCCTCCAAAAGGACAACAAGATAAAGAGAAGAAAAGTGAGATGAAAAGAAAGATGAGCTAGCTCAAGAGGAAGAAAATACCAATGAAAGAATGTAGAACCCACTTAGCTTGATAAAGGAAAGGAAATAATGCAAGAAGGGTAAGATGAAGAAAATAAGGGCACTGAGGACACTCCTAGGCTTGAGGAGGAGGAGCTTTCAAAAGTTCAAGGGGAAGGGGATAATGAATTCAACACTACATCCCCTGACCAACAAACATAAATCCCCTCATGGCTGGAGTAGTAGCTGAAGAGTAAAGCTCCTATGCTTTTGGATCTAAAGGCACACTTGGAGGCAATACTAGCTCGGGCTCAAGTAAAGATGCAAGAGAAAAAGAAGCCCAAGGTTAGATCCCACATTATTACATACGCGTCGGGCTCTCAAATATTGCAAGTGGCAACTTCGGCTGCAGACAAGGATGTTGATACCCTTCAAGCCAAGGATTAACAAGTAACAACCATCAACCTAGGCCCTACTTCTCGAGCCCAGAAAATAGATGATTTTAAAGGGCCTGTTACTACAATTCTACAACAGCTAGACAAGGATCAACCCACAAAAGAAGAACAAAAAGCATAGGTGGTAGAGTTGACTGCCTTTATACAACAATGGACCACAATAAGATAAGAAGATCCAGTGGAATCACCAGCATCTGCCCTACTATCAAAGGAAGAAATTAACAAAATGGAAAGAATGAGGACTTGGACCAAGTCCACATCAGACTAGTTCAAAAGGGTAATGGACATGAGCAATAAGGGCATCCACTATGCAATCAAAATGCACAACCATTTTCTAATCCTGCAAAGGGTGATTGAGAAGGAGGTAGAGGCATGTAAATATTTTCCTGATCTTTACAACAAGACATGCCCCAAGCTGAAGAGCATTTTGAAGCTATTTGCAGAAGTTAGGGAGAAAGAGTTGGCTCTACCAAAAGAGGATAACTGGCTCCCCAAGGCATGGTTATTCAATCTTGAATTCAAAAAGGGGATTATAGAGAAATTTGTGATTGAATTAGATACTCTTCATGTCCATGTTTTTTCCCACTTGGATAAGATTGATAAACTCTTAGAATTTCTAATAGGAGCCAAGATGTCAGCCCAAGAGTTGGATCACGGGTCTGCAAAGCGTGAATTCCATAAGAAGATGAAATAGGGAACATGTGACACTTTGTTGGAAGAATTTATGGATTTTTCCATGTGGGCTTTCTCAAAATAAGAGAAAATGATTTAGGTAGGACATACATTCATAAGGAATCATGATGAAATGATGGAGGAATTCAAAAGGATTGCCTTTTGCATCTCCAAATCCAACTTTCCGGACCATGACAAGCTCTTGGCGGTTCTAAAGAAGTTTGTTCAATGTGTTGTTTTGCAACAAGATGTTGGGAATATTATAATAGAAGAGAAATACTTGCAGTTTCCAGCTAAAGGACAAAGTAGATAAAAGACAAAATTAACTACAGGATAGAATTGGCTAAAAGAGAAAATAAGGCAAAGACAAGAATAGCCAATTTTATATTGTAAAATTTTGTACTTGTATTGGGTGATGTGAAAACCCTAAGTTAGAATGAATATGGGTCATTCATTGTGAATTAATCTTATCCATTCATTCAACTTTTGGAAAACTATAAATAGGGGGCATCCTCTCATTTTCAAGAGAGAGATGAGTTGTTGTAAAAGACATTCTGGAGCAATGTATATAAGGAAGCATTGAAGATTGGTGTTTCTTGGTGTGTTTCTCATTATGTGTGCATGATTTAGCCTCCATAGTTTATTTCAGTTAGTTTATTTACTATGTTTCATCTTGTTAGTTAGTGGACATCTTTAATAGTGATTGCATGTTGCAGTATTTATTGCACTCCCAACTCATGCTTTTAGTGATTTATTGAAGATAAATTATTGTGTAAATCTAGTCTAAGCTTATTAATTTGTTGCACTTAAGTTCAACTATGTGTTCATGCTTAATGGGTGAATGTTGCAGTTTGAAAATATGCAAAGAACCTTAGAAGATGGCACTAGTTTTGTGATACTGTAGACTACTCTTGGTTAAGCAAAACTTGGTTTTGGGAGTTTGTCCACTATAACATTGGTCATTATTGCTGTTGTTCATAGTTTGAGTTAGAACAACCTCTAAACCCTTTCATCTTTTGAATTTTCTTTTAAAATATGAATTAAACATAATTTTTCAACATCATAATTATAATGTTAAATCTGATGAACAAGATGAGTTTCAAGCTACTGTTACAAATTTGCTGCTACTATTCATTATTTCTAGAATTCTGAAACTTATTATAGACCCATACCTTCCATACTTTGTGAACCATAAAGGCCCTTTGTGAACCATAAAGGCCCCTTGTGATAACCAACAAATCACACATCAACGACTGAGTTTTTTATGCACTGTCATGACCTGACATCCAAGAGACCTTGGGGTAATTTTCTAAAACTTAGTTGCAGATCATTACCTTTCAAGAGATATATTACACTTGTGTTTTTTGTGTTGAGAAATACAAATACACCCATCAACAACTCTGAATTGTGAATCTTAGCCAGTCTCTTTGAAACCCTCCAGCAAAGCCCCAAATTTGGATAGTCCTCCAACTGAACCAAATGCTCTTCCTCATCCTTCCAAGAATCTTCAAAATATGGACCATGTAACTCAACCTTCTTTTTGGTTGCCCATCATTGAGGCCCAACCTTTTTCTATCTAGAAGCATCTTCTCTAGACAAAGACCCACTAGAATTCATTCCATGAATGACCAGTTTCTTGGTGGGACCCTTCTTATTTAGTGTGCCCTTCTTCCTTTTTTTAGTGGGAGAGTTAGCAGGGGATGAGGAGATTGCAACAATGTTGTCTTTTTCCACCTTCCACTCTTCATCTCGACCATCACCATCAGTATCCAAACTAGTAGAAAAGGAATCAACACTAATGGTCTTATCTTTTCCCTTGACAGACTTGGCCGAAGTGTTAGCTCTCACATGCTTCATGATGAGCAAGATGAGCCCTTCATGGAGAATAGGAATCCTATAATTCTTGAGGTGGGAATTAACCGAAACCTCCAAAGAGGAGAGAAGGAAAAATGAAAATGAAACATGTAAATTATGTCTGAAGTGATTGAGCATAGTGAAATGATGCCCTAAGATAGCAAAAAATTGACCATTGAGGGTTACATACCTCATTATAACTTCTGCAACATCAACCCAAATGCGCTTAAGCGAAAGACAATCATAGCCCCAAGAGGGAAGTTTCACCAAGTCATCTTTCTCTTTTCCCTTAAGGAATTCCATTGCATCTTCATTACTTTTTATTTTTTTGTAGAATTTGTTCCCTTCTGTTGATAAGCTAGTAATGAAGGCAATTAAGTCTTCAATGACGTTAAACTCAATCCTGTCCACCTTCAAGCACCTATTATGCCGACAACGAACAAATTTAATAGAGGCTTCATGGTCAAAACAATGAAGCCTCTCCAAATAAGGCGTGAAATGCCCATGTTCTAGAATCCATCGGCCTTTGTGTTTTTTCTTCCATTTGTCACAGGAGATGGGTTCGCGCTTGCTCCTATTGTTGACCCCTTTGACATTGATTTTGGCATTGATGCCAAGGGTTATTTGTGGCATTTAAAGTATTGGCATTCATTGAAGGTTTAGTGCTATCTGTTTGGTGTTGATATAATGAGATGGCATACGTTCATATTTGAGATAGCTTGGTTTGGTTGGATTTTCCTGAGCTTTGGTAAATACATTGAGTTAGATATACTATATGTACTTATAGTTTTTTGGTGCACATTGATACATCTATGCATTAGTGTTTTGGCACTTGATAACTAACATCTATGTTGGTTTTTGGTACTAAGGTTTCATTCTTTTAGGGACTATGAGACAACATTATGTCATGGGATTGTCCTTGACATTTACTGCATTTGAAGACTCAAGGCATATTATGTGAAAATGGAGGTGCTTATTATACAAGTCAAAATACATATTATTTGGTGAAAAAATCATTATTTACAAGGCAACTTCAAAAGTGTTATATTTCATTTATAATTCAAAGGTGACAAAGGCTTAAGTGGTGATTTAATTTAAAAGTGACTTGATTGGTAAGTCACGGTGGCAAAGAACAGGTTAAAGTACTCTTTTTGCAGTGTATATTACCGACCCTTTTAAGGATAATTGGGACAGTCGGTTAACAATGTATAATGTGGAAAAATCATTAGGTGTTCATCATTTTGCAAAGTTTGAGTTTGGTGTATGGAGTGCTTGACCTAGGGTTTGAAAAATGTTGAAAATAATGAAGATTTTGTGGAGTGATTGGGGTTCCTCTAAATAGTTATTCTAGCTGCCATGAGAAACTATTTTAAGAGAATAACACAACAATGGTGGTTTACCAGTCGAGTATAATAAGGTGATATCTATCTTTTCTTGATTATTTTTGATAAATGGGTTTGTTAAATGGTAGTTTTGTTAAGCAAAACAGGGATTTGTGGCATTGCATTTGACCTAAGTGTTATTAAGCAAAACAA
>VDFB02345654.1:0-19119 GCA_007258455.2 Sequoia sempervirens | reverse complement strand
GAATTATCTCCCTCATACCAAGGATTAAATTTGATGGTTGACTTTTCCTGTCAACAAATTTTTTAATGACGGTTATCTATTCAAGGGTGCCCTTAAAACATTATGATATACCTTAGTGTATGTAAAATTATATATAAATCAAACATATATATCATTATAATTCTATATAAATTTTGACAGTCTATCCAAAATATCTCCTTTTATCTGATACAATCTTCTTAAAATTTTGATTGTATTCTATGGAAAAAATCTCTAAATACGGTCATATGGACATCAAATTTAAACCCTGCCGCCTACCCCCACTCCCTCCATATCTTTCTCTCAAGTCATCTTTTAAAAAGAATATAATTAATATTTATATTAATATTAAAAATTATTTTTTAAAAGAAGGTGTTCGACTGAACATCTTTAGAATGTTTGGTCGAACCCAATTTAAATCAATTTTTTTATTCTATGTTGAATGGGTTCGGTCGAACCCCTATTCGATCGAACATTATTTTTTTGTTCGATCGAACCCACATTTTTTCACCCTCACCCCCTGAGGCACCAAAATTGCTGAGAATTTTGCACTTCGAAGCTAGATTTGAGAACGAAAATGGAGGAGATCTCAAAAACCCAACTAGTATCAGGTTCCCCTCAAAACGAGCTATCCAACGAATATAATTTTAATATGTTTTGATTATATTATCTATCTGTTTTTTAAGTTTTATTAAATATAGGTTTTTCACCACAAACAAAACTCTCTGTTCTACACAAGTGGAAAAATAGAAGATTATCAAAAATAAAAATAAAAATATGAGTGCACCAGATATTGGAGTCCTTGATCCAACAAAAAAAAAAAAAGAATTTCGATACATACAAGAAAAGTTATGCGTTATACGGTCGTGTTATGTTTGAATTGTAATTGATTTGACTTTGAAACTTGATTAAAGAAAAATATTCAATAAAAAACTATCTAACCAAGTGGAAGCACTAGATATCAGAGTTAAAATCTAAATTTGAAAGAATTGGAATTTTATCTTTCAAGGAAAAAAAATTATCGTATACGATGTGCCACTTTTAAAAATGTTGTTTTTGAAAAAACCAATTTTCGTGGGAGATGGAAAAATAAGTGCAATCTAATTCCAAAAAATTGAAAAAATATTTTAGAGTCTACAGACAAAATGTGACAAGACTCTAGTTTGCATCATCTTCAAATTCCTCACGGCTTAATCGCTATAGGTGCCCGAATGTGAAGATTTAGTTAAAAAAAAAAATCATTGTCCAGTTTGGCCAAAAATTGTAAACCACTATTGTGGGATCACCCATCAACTAAGCAATCAAGAGTCAAGTATCCTAAGACTTCACAAGAGAATCATAGAGTATTCAAGAGCATTTCTAAGGCATTCAAGGGCAGATTTCTTCATCATTTGTTGCAACAATTCAAGATCCATCATCATGTCAAAGCCATCAAGCATCAAGCATGTTGTTGAGCTAGTGTTGTGATGTAGCATTCAAGATCTAATTTGAGCATTGTTTCATATCCAATTCAAGATCAAGATCTACATTCTTCATGGCCACTTCATGTTATATTGTAGACCTACATTTCAAGACATCATTCAAGGTATCATTGTTCATGTTTCATTGTTTCATCATAAGGTTTAATTACCTAAACAGGGTTTGACCAAGGAAACCTCTATTCTCTAACAATCAACAAGTTTTTCCTTATCTCTATATGTGTGGTTATAGATCTAGGTGCTTTGAGGCTTGAAGATCCTTTGAAGACAAGGTTACAAGATAGAGGAAAGTTTTCAAGTTGTCACAAAGTTGCTACCTTCACGGAAAGTCACCTATAGGTCCTAATTCAGAGTTTCAGACCTAGAAACAAAGTTTGGAAGGAAGAGCAGAGATAGGAGAACGGATTCAGATCTTGAACCTCCAAAAAAATAGAATGAGATTGATACGCTACTTGTGGTGTATGAGTCCCAGTATAGTTTTTTTTCTAGATTTAAGTGGATTCAGATCAGTCACTATGAGATTCTAATTTCTGCACAGAAAACCCTAGCCTAAGACTAAATCGTCCAGATTGTCATATGAGTCCCAGTGAGCTTCAAATAACAAAGTTTCAGGGTTTTGGAGTTTGTTTTGACCTCATCTTTCTCCCAGGTGCACCTCTATTCATTCTCAATTTGTTATCTTGATTTTTCAGTTTCATTTCCTAGGTCATCTAGTTAGGTTTTGCATGTTACATTCATTTCTTATCTTTCCAAGCCCTAGCTTGGTGGTGAAGCCCCTTTTAGTCTTTAATCAGACCCTAGGATGCCTTATTGTAGATATATTTCCCTCATTCCATCCTTGGATTGAGATCTTTAGGGTTTCCTTGAATGAAACTTGAAAAAGATAAGTCTAGGTCCCTAAATCCCCCTTTAGTTCCATCTCCCAAAAGATAGAATACCATTTTATTTGTTTCATTTTGGTGAACCTAGCTTTTAGAACACCTTATTTTCTAATTTGGAGTGCATCATAGTCCTAGATCTAACTTGCATTAACCTTGCATTAGCTCTTGCATTAGTTAATTTGCATCTAGGGTTTCTTAATCTTGCATTAGTGAAAGTGCATATAAGTTGCATTTTTGCATCTTGCATCATTGAATTTCACTTGAAATCTATAATTTCACTTATTCTAGACATCATACAAATTAGAAGCCTTGACATTCAATCATAATTTGTTGAATTTGGTGCAAAAACCCTGATTTCAGACTCATTCGCCCCTCTAGGCGATTTAGTCCCAGTACAAGTTGTTTTGCCTACTTTTTGAGAATTATGTGTTGTGTATTTTTTAGCATTTGAACCCTTCACAAACCTTGAATGGGACTCATACGCCCCTATGGGCGAATTAGTCCTAGATCAGACCTAAAACTACCTTTTACATTACTAAAAACATCATTTATGTGTTTTTGTTTCCCGCTATTAGCTATTTGTTTTAGTTTGTTGTGTTTTTGTTTCATTAATTTCCTTAAATATAGCTGAAAGGTGGAAATTTTTTTGCTCTCACACCTTTAGGGTTTAGGTACCTAAAATGGGCAATTTTCACTTTCACTCAAGAACAAACCCTTGAGATCTCAATGCAAAGGAGAAAGAGATATTGCAAGAGGGTTGTTCTAGGGGTTGAATATGATCTAATAAGGGGTTCACCACCAAGTTTAGACTTGGAAAAGACAATGAAATGCAAGATGAAATGTAAAACCCTAATTGAATGCAAAGTAACCCTAAATGACCTAGAGAAGTGAATGAAATGAAATAGAAAAACACAAAACAAAATGTGTGCACCTGGAAATCTAGAGAAGGCTGAATGGAAGTCTGAATCATTGAAATTTTTTCTTTTAATGTTGACTGGGATTCATTCACCAAGCTAGGTGAATCAGTCCAGTTTCTCGAAAACTGTGCAGGAACAGGTTTTAGACAAAAGGGTATCTAAATCTGCAAAATCTTGAAAACTGACTGGAATTGGGACTCATTCGCCAGAAGTGGCAAATCAGTCCAATTGGGATTTTCTACAACTTCAAAAGTTGATTTTTCTCTTCTTTGTCTACTCTGTCCTTCCTGATTAGTTTCTGGATCTGAATCTTCAATTTGCAACCTGTAGGTGCTCTCCAAGGTTCTCCAAGGCTTGATGACAACTTTGACAACTTTGAATGAATTGCAACTTTCTTCCAATATTTCTCCTTAGGAAATCTGCAACCTAGCCCTACAAATCACACACAAAGGAGAGGGGAAAATGTTGTTGGGTTAGTGGATAAGGGTTTTCCTTGGTCAAACCCCATTTTGGAAATCAATACTTGAAATGAAATCAAATATGAAGGGAGAATGATGAATGAACAAATAACAATGTTGCAACTCACCAAACCCTTGCAATAAAGTGCTACAAATATTCTTGAAATGGTTGCAATGGATGTGGTTCTTGACTCTTGCTTGAATGATGTTGATTTTGAATGAAAAACTTGCTTGAATCATAAACCCTACATCACAATTGTTAGCAAAATAACAAACATGATATATGAAATCTTTGACATGATGATTGATGCTTGAATGTTACTCTAAAATGCTTGATAATCTGCCCTTGAATGCTCTTGAAGACACTTGAATGCTCTTGTGAACTCAAACTTGCTATAAGAATGCTCATTCAACATGCTAGGTCACTTGACTTCTTGTTAGGAGAAAATGAGTGAAAGAAACTTGTATTTATACTCAATTATGCAAGAATTCCTAAAATTACAACACTACAAATCGACATCAGATCTAGGAGGATAAAATCCTGCCAAAAATTTGAATTTATTTTAATTTTGGGCCACATGGGACTCATTCGCCATCATGGGACTCATTCACCCAAGATGGCGAATGAGTCCCATCAGAAATAATGTATGGGACCAAAAATCAAAAGTGCTTAGAAATGTGTGAAATCTAGTTTGGGACCAAAAGACCTAGGTGGGACCCATTCGCCCAAGGTGGTGAATGAGTCCTAGATCACTAAATCTGGGCCACACAAGCCAAAAACACCTGAATTATGATTGGGTAATGATTGGTGTCTGGATTATCCTCGAAAAGATGCAATAAATGAGGCTTGTGGATGCAAAATAGGGCCAATTAAAGCATAATAAATTCCAATTATTAATGACAAGCCTAGAAAAGTGTGAAAGTGTGTTACAACACTTTACAACACTTTAAACAAGGGAAGATTAAGGTTAAAAATATGTTTATTGGGTGTAATTAATTAATAAAACCTTATAAAAGTGTGAAAGTGAGTTACAACACTTCACAATACTTTAGCAAGGTACCATTTAAATCCATTAGTTCACACGGGCCCAAGACCTAATGTGAATGTTTCATCCACATTACAACACTAAATCAAGGCAACATTAATCCTAAATTCACAAGGAGGGCCCAAACAAGCGTGAAATGTCCCCGACAACATTTTTTGACACTACACTAGCTTAATTTTCTTCATTTAGGGCATTGCCAAATTTCAAAATGGCATTTACTACATTTCATTTTCATATTGTTTCATAGTGTAATCAGAAAATTACCTTGTTTATAATTTAAAAATTGCATTCCATTCTAGGTAATTGCGTTACATTTTAAGTCTCTTTCCATTTTGAGTTTGTATAGATTACTTTTCACAAATTTTAGTATCTATCTTTTCCAAGTTTTCAAAGAAAGAGTTAGTCAATAGGCATGTTAGTCATTCTTTCAATACATTTCCTAGTTATGAGAGTCTCTTAGTGCAAGAGAATGAAAATGTTGACACTTGCCTTAAACCTACAACCCCTCTTATCTCTCCTATTTGTGGGAATGATAAACATTCATGATAATCGTAGTTGCTCTTCTCTGAATACCTCTCCTACATGTGACAAAGGTATCTTGGTGAAAGAAGATGCAATCATTGAAAATCATGAAAGTCTTACTTGTCCTTCTCCTCCTCCTCCTTGGGAAGATATTATAGCATAAGAGAACGAGATCATAGACACATTTCTAAACACCACCCTACCTAATTTCCATTCATCCCTTGCTTGTGAGAACGTTTAAGTGAAAGAGGATGCAGTTGTAAGGAATCATGACAATCATATTTTAAGTGAGGATGATAGGTTGGTGTTAGATGATCGAACCTTTAAGATCTATGACAACCTTCTTTATGTTTCCTCCCCTACCTATCCTATTTTGGAAGACATTATGGGACAAAGGAATGAAATTATGGACAATGATGACAATCACATTTGTTCTTCTCCTAGTACCTCTCCTAGTTGTGAAGAAGATACTTAGATGTTAAAAAATTCAATCGATGAAAGTCATGAAAATCTTAGTTGCCTCTATTCCCCTAGGGAAAACTTTATTGAACAAGAGAATCCCATCATTGATAAGCAAGACAATCCAACCATTGATAACTCCCTTACTTGTGATGAAGTCACTTTAGAGGAACCAAACATTGAATGTCATGAAAATCTAGTTTGTTGCTCTCTGAAAAACTCTCCTACTAGGGAAGATATCATGGTGGAGGAAAATGAGAACATTGTGACTTCCTTAGATGATGGTGAAAATATGACACTAGACTCCCCTTCATTAGAAAAACATTAAACCGAAACTGTTGAGATTATGAATGCACAAGTGTCCATTAGACCCCCCTTGATTAATAGACCTCCTACATACCATGTGGGACATCCTAAGAATCCTCTAATTCTTTACCCACCCTCACAACGACCACAATCTCAAAACAAACCCAAACTTATCCTTTACCCACCTAAGGATAATGTTTCACAATAGTCGAGTTATAATACCGTTGCTCATACATATAACACTAGAAACAATCCACAACCAAGAAAAACACCTTGAACATCCCTCCCATTACCTAACCCTATCTTGCTTAGTGCCCCTCGTTTTCCTTCACACAATGAAAATGACTACAATCTTGTTGAACAACTAAAGAATATTCCTGCTAAGATATCATTATGGGACCTTATTCAAGCCTCCCCTCATTATCATAACATGATCCAAAGTTCCTTACAATAATTTCCTCCCCCCTAATGTGCAATCAAATGAAGTAGCAACCCAAATTCAAGCTATAACTTCAGTCAAGATGAGTTACCCTCGCTAGAAGTGCAAAAACAAAATGACACTTTCATGATAATAGCTAACTATGATGGGTGGGGAATAAAAAGAACCCTTGTTGACAATGGCTTCGACCTTAATGTGTATAGTGTGACCCTTTTGGATAGACTTGGTGTGGATAAATAAAAAAATCAACTTGCCTCTTTATCTTTTAGTGTGTTCGATAATGTGGAAAACTGACCACTTGGTGTGATTACATTACCTATAACAGTTTAAGAAGTTACATTACAAACCCCTATCCATGTTAGCCTCGTGATCATTCATAAAATATTCTTTTAGGTAGACCATGGATCCATGCAATGAATGGAGTGCCTTGAACTCTTCATCATATAATGCAGTACGTCTATAATTAAAAAGCGGGTATAATCATTTAGCTGACCCTGAACAAAACAATTGTTTGAACATTGAGAAAGGAAAGGAGAATCCTTTGGCAACATTAATACCAAATACACAAGTGGAACCCATGCAAGACAATCATATTGAGGAAGCCACAAATTTATTAGAAGATGATTGGGGTTCCTTAGATTTCACAACATTAATGGGCGAATACAAGATCATAAACAAAGACTCTGAAAAGGGAAAAGAAAAAGTAGAAATTTCAACACAAAATTTGAAAGACCCTTCGAAAGCATCCACCTCAACCACTGTAGAAAATGAAGCAAATTATACAACAAACTTTGATGAAGTTGATTATGAACAACCATCGAATCCAAAAGAAATGAAAAATCTTTATGGAAAAGGTTATAAACTTATGAAACAACTTGGATATAGTGGAAAAGGATGTGGTTCTAGAGAACAAGGTATTTGTGTCCCTATAGAGCCTAACATGCAAGGAACGACTAGTGGTCTTGGTTATTGTCCCTCAAAAGAAACAAACAAGCCTTCACTCAATGTCAAAACTATTACAAAAGATTTTCCTAAGCTAACTCTAACATTAGTACATCCTGAACTGATAGACACTAGTGGTCTTCATTATGGTCCTTTGAAAGAAATAGAGAAATATTTGCTTAATATCAATGTCATCACACAAAACACTAACGATTGGAGTTCGTTAGATTTTACATCCTTCTTTCAAGGAGAGAACAAAATCTCACAATCTAAAAAGTCTTGTCTAAGTATGACATCTTGTACTAAACAAGAGATATCTTTGTTGCAAAAGAAAGCAACATCTTCTACTTTTGATCAAGAGAGTATCTTGTCGAGACTCCTCCAAGATCATTTGATATCCCTCCCTCCAATAACATGAAAGAAATTTTACTACAAGAGTTCATTTTGTGCATATCATAGAGTTCAAAGTCATTCTACTAATGAATGTAAGGCTTTGGGTAACAAAATCTAACATCTTAAGGAGTGTGGTTCTCTTTCTTGTGTTGAAGCAACTAGTTCCTCTAATTGATACTTATTTTCATTCTACTATATCTCTCATTAATCATCTCGGCTAACCCTTGTCTTGCACTAAGTGAGGGCAAGGAGTTGGGATAGACTTGTCCTTGTATGACGCTTGTTGTTGTCTCTTTTGGATAGTTGACCACCTTCCATGCATATATAGGAGAAATCTTGGGATGTGGATGAAATGCCTTAAGTTGTCTCGTGTGTGACGTACTGAGTTTTGGGGGAAACCCCTTATTCATGATGTAGTTCAATTCAAAAACATACGACTTGGCATAGGGATTTTTGAATAACCTCTCATGTCTTCTACTTTAAAGCAATTTCTCACAACAATGGTGTTAGAAACCACTTTAAAGAGGGGGCATACATCGACACTCATGTTTCATTGTGAAATTTCCTTTATTCTTGCGATGCTTCCTTTTCTTGGTGGTTTCATTGGGTTTGATTTACTCTGAGAGCGTGATATTGGTGCAAGGGCATCAGGAGCCTCATTAAGCATATTTTTGTTATTTTTGAGTTCTAGGTTGTTTGTGTGTTTTGGTGTCTAATAAGGTCATTTATGACTATTTGGAATCATATAGATTCATTTTGGAGCGTTAATTGGGTTTTTGATTAAAAAGTATAAAAAGTTGTCATGTTGCTCAAAAGTTGTCATGCAACTTTGGAAAGGTGTCAAAAATCAAGAAAAAATTACATGCAAATCAAGAAACTGTTCCAAAATAGTTGGGATTGGTTGGAAATGTAAGAAAACACCCTCCAAAGTCAAATAGAGAGTTGGAAAAGCCGATTTTTGAAGTTTTTTTGAATGAAAGCAAGTTTTTGTGTGTTTTTCCAACGTTCTAGTCTATTCTTCTTTCCCTTATGGCCTGTACGGCCCATGTAGTGATTGTTACCAATTTTTTGCCACAACTCGATTGGTGGAGCTGGCTGAACAATATTATATCATGAGGTGAAATTGCAGATTGAGTTTAAGTGTTGTTTGCATCTTTTATCATTATTCATTAAGTGACAGTTGTGCATTTAAAATAAGAAGTGGAGTTTCAAAGTGCTTTTCAGATATTCTAGAATTAAATGAAGTACAAAATTGAGCATATAAACGACAAAGCATTTTAAATTCTTTCATTTATTTCATGAAAAGATTCATATTTACATAGTTTCATTTGATTGCAAGAATCAGAATGATATTACAACATTGCATTTAAATGCATTTTATTTTCAAATGAAAAGCAAGAATTGAAATCAAATATCCACACAAGCCGTGGATGTGACTGTCACAATGTATCACTAATAACACACTACACTATTGAAGATGTGAAAGGAAATCACATAAGTAAACGACATAATCATCATTGCCTGTTTTGGCCGATGGTTGACGATGAATGGTGCACCTTTGTCTTCTCGGGCTTCGTCGACCTGTAAGAGAAAAGAGGGGGTGTCAGTGGCTCTGATTATGAAGTAACCTATATGAGTCACCCACAATAGTGCAACCTACTATTAATCATGCATTGAAATAATCAAAGAAGTACATAAGGAATGAGCTGAAGGAGAAACAACAATATGATCATCATATCTTATTTTTACTCTAACATTGTTTGTTTCCTTGTGCAGGTATAGGGAAAATCACGAAGCTGAACATTATTTGAAGACCAAGCATGTGGAGAAAAACGGGCTCCCACAAGGGTAGAGCTCGACATGCTACCCTATTCATTAAATGGGCTGATTTAAAGATTACATCATCATATTCATCAAAAGAAATGAGATACAACTGTAAGAGTAAAACATAGTTATCTATCAAGCTACTAAACCAACTGTGCATTCATAACAACCAGGTTAATGTTTTCTAAAGGCTACAGGTGAACAGTGAGTTTAGTTCACTCAATTAATTCAGCTGAGTACATTTATGTCAAACATTGCTGCATTGTTCACAATTTTGTGTTATTTGTTCATCATGATCATATATGTCATGCAATGTTCAATTCATCAGTGTTCTTTTCACAGCCAAGTATAGTGAACAGGCATACATTATGCCTTGAGTTTTGTTTTAATTTTCATCATGAAATAGAGCAGATTTAACAAACAGTTTGTTAAGTGGAACATAAAAATGCATGAAGAGTACCATGTTGAAGCTTAAGAGAATGAAGGACAGACAGTGCATTAAAGTGTTAAGTGAATAACTAGTTCCAGTTGATAGATGAGTAAATACAGCTTTAAGAATCACAAGGTGAGATATGATTGTTCCAGAACGACAAGAAATAATAACAATTTCATTCCAGAAAGTGTCTCGGAGGTGTTAATTATGCATTGAAGAAGTCAGGTAAGATGGAGTCCATAACGTTACAGTGTTCAATTAAATCTCTACATAAAGCCCAAGAACAGAAAGCAATGTTGTTGTATGGTAAAAGTTAAGAAATCAAGAAGGGAGATTTTCTGTGTGCAACAAAAACAACATGGAGCGGTAGTCTAGTGTGCCTGTGTGATTGAATGGTACATATTTTTCTAGTTTTTCTATATACTTGTATGCTGGTTATTGAAAATTCGAAGGCCAAAGGGAGCTAGGGTTGTGCACATAAATTAAAATATATAGTTCTGGTTTGTTTTCATGCACCCACATTGGGGTTTGCATTTTTTAGTGCTTAATCATGCATATTACAAATGAACTCATATGGTTGTAATACAAACAAAGGATGCATTTCTAGAATTTCTTGAATCTATGGTTCATGAAGAGACAAATACAGAAGCATGCTAAAAGTAAGGAATTGGAATGATAAAGAAGCCCAGTTCTATACGAGTATTGAAATATATAGTCTCTCTATATTACAACTGACCTCATATGGTGAGGGTTTTAGAAATGTGTTTCACAAATGCAGAAATAAAAGACATTTCGAGCCCAATCTTCAAGAAGCAGTTTTCTTCATTTCAAGGAAAGCCCATAGTGGGGTTTGAAAATACAGCCGCAAAATATCAAAGAATATCACCAGCCATTATGGGCCGAGTTTTTGAACTAAATGGAAAATGAATATATAATACCCACATTTGGGGTTTGCATTCAAAATACAAAAAAAGCAATTATAGTGATAACCCATGTGAAGTTTTGCATAAAATAGCAAAAGACATAAAAATGCGAATTTTTTATGGTGGGTCGAGCTTCAAAATGAAGAAAATATAGTTTTATTCAAATTCTCATGATACCCACAAGCGGATATGTCTTCAGATATACAAGAAGATGGATTTCTTGTTTTGGGTTGAGCCCAAAATCTCTAAAATAATGCTTTCTATAATACACATCTGGTGTGGCCTGAACATGGCCAGAAATTCATAAGTAAAGGAGAGTTTCTTTGAGTCTCTGAAGAAGGAAATATTTGACTGAGAGATGGCTTACCAGTTCAAGACTATGGAGAGTGTGTTAGTGGCGGCCAAGAGCTCCATAGAGCGTCCAGAAACTAATAGTTTGAGCTCTCAAAATGACAGTCGAGTTCTCATAGTAGATGTAAGCACAAAAAATACAAAACAAAGGTATTAGGGGCTGTGTTAGCCGTGGCTATAAGGCCAAGAGTGAAAAAAAAGTGAAGCCATAGAAGCTATGAGTGAATAGCTTACCTTGTGTGTAGAAGCAAAAGCAATAACCTGCGAGCTCTCTCTCTCATAGAGCTTTCAAATGAAACCTGAGCTTGTAACAGGTCGGCCAAGCAAGGAAAAGCACAAGAGTGTGGAGAAAGTCAGAAAAATGCATGAACAGGCCGCGGCCATAGGTGTTTTTCTGGCTTTGAAATGAAGTAGAAAAACTACGATACTGCAAAAACAAGCTTACCCATGGAAGAGCTTGACTTTTTGAAGGAGTAGTGAAGATTCCCAAGGCACATGAGCTTAGATTTGAGGTCAATCATGGCGGCATGCTCTCAGGCAGAGCTCGTTTTTCTTCAAGAGTGATCATTCACAAAATGAATCATTATTAGGGTTCGACCATGTTTTGTTCAAACCCTAATTCAAGCCTTATCATTATCCAGAATATTCAGTCAAAGGCACATGGGGAAATTCGAATGGGTAATCTTTGCATCACATTTTAATCAAAGTTTGAAGTTTAAATATATGTTGGAGGCCGAAATTTGTATGTTAGGTCAATGCGTTAGGTCTTATGACTTATTCTTTTGCCTTAGTGAAATGTGAGGATTTGGATGTGGATTATATTATTGTTTTATGAGAAAACAATGAGAATAATATGGTGGGATACCTTATGACTTAGGGATAGTTTTGATGATTTTCTATTTAGGGTTTCTGTTTTAATTGATTTTAAAGAAATCAATTGGAGTTTTGATGAAGGGATAATCATTATATTGATATTTTATGATTTTTTGAGAAAATCAAAGCACTGTAATGGAGAGATAAGAATGTTTTCTTTTTTGCAAAAGATTTTTAATCTTTAATTGCAAAAAATGGATAAATTATAAAATCTGTACTGATGTAAAGAAAAATCGTAAAGCAATCTCCTATAAATTGTTTTATGATTTCTTGCTATTTTCAGAAGATTTTTGTTGACTTTTCCTCTTGGTCGAATTTGAGTCTTATCTTGGAGAGATAAGGTTTTTTTTTGGGGGGCTTTTAAAGCAAATTCAACCTATTTTTAGAGGCTTGACAGGTTCATCATAAAAGTAGTATGCTTTTTTTTGCTTTTATGCAGTTTTTGAGACAGTTTGAAACTTTTTTCCTTGAGATTTTTTTCTGAGCTCGGATTAGGGTTTCTTGAGTGTTATGTCTTTCAAAAGACTTAGTCTTTTTAGCTCTCCCTCTCAGTTCAGATTGGCAATTCTTGCTCACACACATTTTTGAGCTTGTGAACCTCTTTTGTACTCAGTTTTTCAGATAGACACTCTTTCAGTTTCAATAATACAACAGAGTTCTTCTTTCCATTTTCTTGTCTCAAGACTGGTAACAACAGTTTGATGCTTTTTGTTTTTAGATTTGAAGCCTTAATGTCCTAATTTTATGAGTTTTCTGTACATGATTTTATGTTTTCAGGTTATATGATGTATTCAATGTCTCTGAATCTTCATATAAATTATTGATGAAATCATATATCAATGAGATTGTGAGAACTATTGTAATAGAGAGATTGTTGTGAGTGGAAAATTCTATTTTTCTTCCAGAAATAACAAGTTAAACATCAATAGTCATAGGTTTTAGTTTTTAGATATCTTTTTATCCCTTTCCTCAGAATTTTTTTTAGAATAGGATCAATCATTTGGAGAACCAGCTCGCTCTGGAGATTCCTTCTTAGCTCAGATCACCCACATCCGAAGGAGGTTTCCATGTTTTGGTAGATTGCTGAATATTGCATTCAACAGGTGCAAATCTATTGACAACAGTGATCTGGAGACTATTGGATTGTGTTAAGTTGTGAATCTACTTTTTTTTTTCATCAATTTTGGTCCAGTATAGTGAAAGTTATTGTATTTTTATTGAAGATTGGTAAAACCCTACCTAGGGTAACCAGTGAGCGCAAAAAATGATGTAAGTTGGTCTCCCATAGGTGGAAAATCTCCACAATGGGTAGTGAGGCCTGTATATATGTACTTTATCTTCTTCCAGTTTTGTAGGGGCCCAAGTTGAGGGTTGCACATGCTTCTAATGGTTTGTAGGTCTACTATTATGTATGTATCAGAATGTGAAGGTAATGAAAGGTAGTTTGTATGCCTTCAATGCAAGTTTAGTTTGTTTTATGATTGGAAAAGGTGTGGAGAGTGTGTATGAAGGTATTACAAAACTGTTCAAGGATTTTTTGAGCTTTCTTGGCATTTATATGACAAAATGTCATGACTATCCCAAGTAGATTGCATGAGACATTGAAGCCCTCAAACCGTGACCAGTCAAGTGTGAACCTTTTTTGGTGTGTGTAGACCTTAAAACCTCCTTGAAAACAATTGTATGCAAGGCATAAGGATTCCCACATTAGTGGTTAAGTGTTAAAAGAAAACCATTTGTTCTTGTTGATTCTTAATCCAATGAAGTTGTCTCTACTAGGTGCAACAATACAAGGAGTTGCAAGCCTTTGAGTTGATGTATGGTTGGGTCATCACCACATAGAAGTGTCTAAGATCATGTTCAAAGATCTTTCATGCCTCAAGACCAAGTTATAAATTATGACAAGGTGTACTAAGATGCCCCTTTGTTGTTGCCTATGAAGTTCTTAAGGGAATGCTTTGAGACAACCAAGTTTTATTAAGCTTTGTCCTTCCTCTGCATCAAATTGGTATTAGAGAAAGGAAGATCAATAAGAGGGTATAAATAAGTTGATTTGAAGTCAAGCCAAGATGCCTCCAAGGGTGAATGTGGAAAGAAAAATTAGATAGGTGAAAGATGCTCTTGCCCCAAAATTGAGAGCCATAAAGGAAAGCCTTGATGCAAGACTCACATCGGTTAAGACCAACCAGAGAAGAGGAGTGGTCATAGGAGATTTGAGTGACCAGAAAGAAGAAGTGGGTGAAGAAGAATAGGAAGAAGAAAGAGATGTTGAAGAGAAGAGGTTGGAGAGATTGCTAAAGGGAGTTAAGAATGATGGTTCCAAGGTAAAAGTAGAACTTCCAGTATATTTAGGAAGTTTGAATGGAGAAGAACTCCTAGATTGGATAGAAGAATTAGACAAGTATTTTGAGTTTGAAGAGATGTCTGAGGGGCCGCAAGTGAAATTGGAAAGAATAAAACTAAAAGGACATACATCCCTATGGTGGGATTATGTACAAGAAGAGAGGAAACAGAAATTCAAAGCAAAAATTACATCTTGGGACAGAATGGTTGCAAAATTAAAAAAGGTAAATTCCTACCTAGTGATTATGCCGCTCAACTATATAGAAAGTTGCAAAATTTGAAGCAAAAAGACATGGATGTGAAGACCTACACAAAAGAGCTCTAAAAAATAAGCTTAAGGTTAGGCCATATGGAAGAAGATGTTGACAAAATTGCAAGGTATTTGAATGGGCTAAAGTATAGCCTACAAGATGAACTAAGTCTCACAAGCCCAAGAACTGTAGAAGAGTGCTATTAGTTGGCCATAAAGGCCGAAGAAAAGTTGAAAAGGAGACAAGAAAAAAAAAGTAGAGGTAGGGGAAGGAAAAATTTCTGAGGAAAGGGGAATTTTTCTGGTAGAGGATAGTCCCAAAGGTCTCAAGGAGAGACAAGTAACTCACAAGAACAAACATCAGATTCAAGGGGCAGCTTTAGAGGAAGAAGACCAAATTTTAGAGGCAAATTTGGAAATAGAGGAGGCTCAAGTGGATTCACTAGAAAGTGTTATAAATGCAATAAATTTGCAATCCATCAAGCATGGCAATGCCTTGAGGAGCAACCATCTACTTCTTTTAAGGGTGAAAGGAGAAATTAGATTGTACAAGGTAGAGATGATGCTGAAAGTGTTAATTCCCCATCACAAAATGCAAAACTAGAAGTTGGAGAGTCCTTATTGATGAGAAGAACCTTGATTAAAGTGCTCGTGGAGAAGGAACCACCTCAAAGAAATCCACTCTTCAGGACTACATGCAAATGCCAAGGTAAATGTTGTAAAGTTGTCATTGATTCGAGAAGTACTAAAAATTTGGTTTTAGTTGAAATGGTAGAGAAGTTAAAGTTGCAAATATTTCCTCATGCCACTCCATACAAGGTTTATTGGTTAAAGAAAGGGCAGCAAGTGTTAGTGAATGAACAAACTTGGGTAGAATTCCATATAGGGGGTTATAAGGACAAGGTCTTGTGTGACATCATCCCTATGGATGTTTGTCATGTGCTTCTTGGTAGACCATGGCAATATGATAGAAATGCCAAGCATGATGGTAGGAAGAACACATATGTCATAGAGAATGATGGAGTTTCATATACTCTAACACCATTGAAAGATGAAGATAAAACACCATAAGTGGAATCCAATGTGATGTTGGTAGGAGAGAAGGAATTCATAAAGGCTATGGAAGAGGAGAATATGGGTTTTTCCATCATAGTCAAGCCTAGGTCTGTTGTGACAACATCAAAGAAAGAAGAGTTTCCTTTGGAAATTCAAAACTTGCTAAAGAAGTATGTTGATATAATAGTGGATGAACTCCCAAACACATTGCCTCCAATGAGGGACATTAGTCACCACATTGATTTCATACCAGGGGATAGTTTTCCTAATAAGGCAACATATAAGATGATACCACATTAGAATGAGGAGATTAAGAGACAAGTCCAAGAATTGCTTGATAAGGGGATAATCAAAGAAAGCCTTAGTCCTTGTTCAATTCCCACTATCCTAGCACCAAATAAGGGAGGTTAATGGAGGATGTGCACTGATTCTAGGGCCATCAATAAGATTACAATTAGATATAGATTCCCCATTCCACGGATGGAAGACTTGATGGACTGTCTAGGTGGAGCATGCTACTTTTCCAAAATAGACCTCAAGAGTGGGTATCACCAAATCAAGATTAGACTAGGGGTTGAATGGAAGACAACATTTAAGAAAAATGAAGGGCTTTCTGAGTGGCTTGTGATGCCTTTTGGTCTCTCAAATGCACCCAACACCTTCATGAGGTTGATGAATGAAGTTCTCAAGCCTTTTATTGGTAAGTTTGTAGTGGTTTACCTTGATGAAATTCTTGTTTTTAGTAAAACTAAGGAAGAGAATTTGCACCATTTGGATTTGGTTTTAAGAAGATTGAATGAAGAGAAACTAATGATTAATTTGAAGAAATGTGAGTTTATGAAGAAAAAATTGGTATATCTTGGTTTTGTGGTTACAAAAGGCACCTTGAAAATGGATCCAAGCAAGGTTGAAGCTATTCTAAATTGGCCTCCACCCAAATTAGTTGCTGAGGTAAGAAGTTTCCATGGTTTGGAAAGTTTTTATAGGAAGTTTATTAAGGGTTTCAATCATTTTTGTGCTCCAATCATTGATACCATAAAGGGGGATAAGAGAAAGAAGTGTTTTTTGGACTAGTGAAGCTGAAAAGAGTTTTAAGAATTTAAAAAAGAGGGTAGTAGAGCAGCCCATATTAGCCTTACCGGATTTCAATAAGGTGTTTTCTATTGAGTGTGATGCAAGTGGCCATGCCATAGGGGCGGTGTTGAGTGAAGAGGGTAGGCCCATTGCCTTCTTTAGTGAAAAACTCAATGAGGCTAAGAAGAAACACTCTTCCTATGACCTAGAGATGTATGCTTTGGTTCAGTCCTTGAAAAAGTGGAGACATTACTTACTTCCTAAAGAGTTCATAGTCAACACTGATAACCATGCCCTCCAATTTTTTAATATTCAAGAGAAACTTAGTCATAGGCATGTTAAATGGGTGGAATATTTGCAAGGTTTTACTTTCACCATTAAATACAAGAAGGGGTAGTCCAATAAAGTAGCAGATACTTTGAGTAGAAGGGCTTTAATAGTGCAGGAAATTAAGTTGCAAAGCGTGGGATTTGAATCCTTGAAAGGTATGTATCTTGATGATGTAGATTTCAAAGACATATATGCATGTTGTAAGCAGCCTTGTAGCAACAATAATGATATGTGGGTTGATTTTATGATTCAAGATGATTTATTGTTCAAGGGAGCACAACTTTGTGTCCCTAAGTGTTCAATGAGAGATAATTTGATAAAAGAGAAGCATATTGGTAGTCTTGCAGGTCATTTTGGTCTTGATAAGACCTTGGAGTAGTTAAGAAGGCACTTTTTAGCCTAAAATGCAAACTGATGTAAGGAAATTCGTTGAGAAATGTGTTATTTATCAAAAGGAAAAAGGGAGTAGCAAAAATACAAGTTTGTATCAGCCTCTTCCTATTCCAAATAGGCCTTGGGAGTCTATAAGTATGGATTTTGTAATGGGTTTACCAAAAAAACCTAGAGGTTTTGATTCCATCTATGTTGTAGTAGATTGGTTCTCCAAGATGGAACATTTCATCCCATGCAAGAGCACAAATGGCACCTCTTATGTTTTAGGTTTCTTCTTCAAACAAGTGGTAAGGATTTAGGGTTTTCCTTTGAGTATTGTTTTAGACATAGATAGTAAGTTTGTTGGGAATTTTTGGAGAAATTTATGGAAGAAACTTGGCACTAACCTTAGTTTCAGTTCTACCTATCACCCTCAAACTGATGGGTAGAAAAAGGTGGTTAATAGGAGCCTTGGTAACCTCTTAAGATGTCTCACCAAAGAGAATTCTACTCAACGGGATCTAATCTTTCCTCAAGTAGAATTTGCATATAATGATTCAGTGAATAAAAGTGTGGGTAAGAGTCCTTTTGAAGTTGATTATGGTTTGCAACCTAGAGCAGTCTTTGAATTAAGGGATATCAATGGAACAAAGAGGATGAGTGCTGAGGGTGAGCAATTTTCTGTGGCTATGAAAGAGATTCACCAACAGGTCAAGGATCACCTACAAAGAAGTTTTGAGAAATATACCAGAGAGAAGTGAATTTCAAGGTTGGAGATTTGGTCCTAGCCCATCTCAAAAAGAAGAGATTTCCCAAGGGACAATACTCCAAATTGTAGATGAAGAAGATTGGGCCTTGTAGGGTTCACAAGTTTGGTCCCAATGCATATGAGATTGAATTACTAAGTGGGATTGGTATTTCACCTATATTTAATGTATTTGAATTGTACTCTTTCAAAGGGGATTTTGTTGTAGGTAATGAAGTAGGTTCTCAAGAATTTGGAGATGATGAATGGATCCAATACCTTCCTCCCAGAAAACCTCTCGAGTTGGAGTGCATCCTTGATACCATGGAACTTAAGAAGACAAGAAACACAACATATTTTCAATAATCGGTCAAGTGGTGGGGTCTTCCTATGGAAGATGCTACATGGATGTATGAATATGATATTATCAAACATGGATACACTGTTGCAGACCTGCACTCAAGTGGGACTTGAGTTTTCTTCCCCTTGGGTCTATGGTGCAGGGGCATCAGGAGCCTCATAAGCATAATTTTTGTTGTTTTTGGGTTTTGGATAATTTGAGTGTTTTGGAGTCTAATAAGGTCATTTATTACCATATGGGATCATGTTGATCCATTTTGGAGTGTTAATAGGGTCTTTGATTAATCATCATGTTGCTCAAAAAGTTGTCGTGCAACTTTGGAAAG
>VDFB02345653.1:0-30382 GCA_007258455.2 Sequoia sempervirens | reverse complement strand
AAGTGGTCACTGGTATGCGGGGGCGATTGTTGTCTCTGTATATTGTTTTGCTCACATTTCAAATGAATAGGCCTTAATAGGAAGGATGAATGTGTTGAGAGAGAACTATCTAACTTTGATCCCTGTTTCCATATCACATCAACCTGTATTCACACTCCCTTTGCCCATGTTACACGTGGCTATCCCGTGCTAGATCTAAGTGCCATTACCAACGCTACTGTTTCACGTTTCCTATTCGTGAGAATCTGAAATTTGTATAATCATTGTATTATCCATATACCCGATGAAATTGGCATGTTGTATGTTAGACACATGAACTTGTGAAAGAAGTTCAATTTTTGTAGATATGATCAATATCAGTCACTTTCATTTTTCTGTGTTTCTGGAGTGACCCTAATATAGCTAGCCCTCCTGATAACTAATCCTGGCAAAGATACCACTCACCTGTAGTTCTGTTGAAGAAAATGAGCCACACGTGAATTGCAATAAGGAGCCTACCAAAAAGCCCTGTCTTAAAGAGGTCCAGCAGCTCAATAATAGAGCACCCAAGTATGCCTCAGGTTCAAGATGTAGCTGGTCCATGAAAAATAACATGTCATCAGAGCCAGGCTAGGAGCCCTGAGCACCAAATAAAGGGGGCTGCTGGAGAAAATGAACCACTCCAAAACAGTAATAAAGAACCTATTAAAAACCTTGGTCACAAAGAGGGCCAGTGGTTCAATAGTAGAGAACTCAATAATATGAAAATGGAAGGTCATAGATTCAACTCCTAGCTGGTCCATGAATAATAACAGGCTCTGGTAAATCATTGTATATGTATCTCCACTTTACACATCTATTGACAACGTGCATCCAATAAGGTTAGACTATTCCTTTCAGAGTATCGATCCCAAAAATTTTGCATTCCTATTACTCCGCGTCTGACTTTCTGTACCAGTACACTTAATATAGTTGTGTACACCACTAACAGACATGGTTACTAATCAAAGGGAAACTTCAATGCTAGGGACAGCCACATCCATGTCAAATCTAGACAATACCCTTGGTCATGATCAATCACAGTTCACACTCCTATAAGAGTTTCCTTGCATGGTCTAGATTCTGTCCACTTTGGTCACTGATACCAATTTCCAACTAGCAAAGCCACCTTTTCATGGACCTTCAAGGAAAATGTATTATTTAGTATACAAGTTAGCTTAGCTATATTCATACACCTGCTTCACACAGCTAGCAGAAACCAAGACAGTATACACAAAGACATGCACTTGTTAAGGTCAACCGATTTCTTTAGACACAAGCAAATCCAAAATTTCAACTTGTCTCACTTTCTCTGTCATGACTTATAATTCAAATATGTGCTGATTTGTTGGAGAGATGAGGCGATGGAAGTTTTGTATGTGGACTAGATTTAAATTCATGCTTGATATAACCAAAGATACAAAATCTTTGGGAAGCACTTCAGAATCTGGTTTATGCTCTTCAATACAAGAGTATGGTTCAGGGCACTTTGAAACAAATCTTTATATGACTTATGTTAGTATGTAAAGGCCTGCAAAATCATTAGAGAGTGTCTGGAAAGAGCTCGCAACAGCCAAAAGAGAGTAGATTGGGTTTTAAAATGATCTACAACATACCACCTTTAGAGCATATGTGCTGGTAAGTTTGGTTTCTAACACAGAGTTGAGGACACTGAGAGCTCGAACATATGCACTGCACTTAGGAATGAATGTAAACATTTTGGAGCAGGGGACTCATGTTTTATATTCTTTTTTTGTTGGCATTTATATTTGAGTTCTTGAGTTTAAGTCAGTATGGCAATGATAGTAAGAAAGTTCTGTGTGTCCTTTCGTGGAGCTTGTCAAGAATGCCTGTAATGATAAAAATTGCAAGAAAAACCTACAAAATTTTAGAAATGTCTTTTATTTGAAGGGTCACAATTATGATGGTAAATGCATTGGACTACTATCTACCCTTTCTCAACTTAAAGTAAACAGAACAAAGCATTGAAATGAAATGATAAATTAACTTGTCCAACTATGGATTAGAATAATAAAGCACAACATATCTTCTATTTTATAAAAGAAAGAAAAGAAGTAAAGGTTCAGAGTTTTTCAAGCTTAATAATCTGCACTAGAGATCACATCTTCTCACATACTATGCATACAGTTCATCACACATAAATTTAAGGCCTAAATATCCTTGAAGATGTGTTTAAAAGGTGAGCTTGAAATGTTGGAAAGGAAAGTTTGAACACAGTTGTATCCAGATACATGTCTTGAATTATTAACCTGTGGAAATCTTGTGGCATTAAGTTGAGACTTGTTTACTTGTTCCATTGATAGTATTTCCAAGAGTACCTCACTGCAGTTATTTGGAGCACGATGAATTGAAAATATTTTGCTCTCGTACGCCTAACTTGTTATGGGTCACTAATAAAACTCTTATTCACCTTGTACTGATCACTTCCATATTCACTCCTTTGTTGTGGCTTTGGGCAATCTTGGGAAAACGAGATGTGCCTTTCATTGGGGAATAATGTTCTTTCTTTTCAGTTTAAATTGTCTTAAGAATTGTTTATGATAGTGAAACACAGACATCATTGATGGTCTTTTTTTGCAGTTTGTTTAGACGGAAGTCCACCTGCTTACAATTTACACCGGGGATTTGGATCTGGAATAAATAGCTGGCTTATTCACATGGAGGCAGGTCTTTTCTCTCTGTAAAGTATTTTATAAATTTTCTGATACTAGCCAGTATGCATAAATCAAAATGGTTTCTAATCATATATCGCAATATGAATGCAAATGGCTAAGAAAACACTTGTCTTGCACCATAGACAAAGTGTTTTTGCAAACATCTTTTAATAAACAAAATCAAATAAGGAGACTTATACATTCTTCCCTCAGATACTTTTTTGATGTCAGTTTTACATGACGACCATAATATGTCATATTTTAGAGGTATTTAGTATGCCCATGGATTTGTGGTTAAGTTTCATTTGTGTCATATTTATTTGCAGGGTGGAGGATGGTGTCACAACATAACAGCATGCTCTAAACGTGCTCACACTCGCTTGGGTTCATCTGTCTACATGGGAGGGAAGTTGGCATTTTCAGGCATTTTAAGTGACAATCGATCACAAAATCCTGGTATTGTTTTCCTTGTTTTATATTCAAAATATCCATCCTAGAGACCATTTGGCAACAAAATCAGTGTTCA
Organism: Sequoia sempervirens; assembly: GCA_007258455.2. Classification (NCBI taxonomy): domain Eukaryota; kingdom Viridiplantae; phylum Streptophyta; class Pinopsida; order Cupressales; family Cupressaceae; genus Sequoia; species Sequoia sempervirens. The sequence continues at coordinate 27,163 of VDFB02345653.1, read as the reverse complement.
CAAGAAGTTCAGAATATTTCTGTGATAACAGTGAAATACCTGTAGCTTTGCCATGTGACATATCTACAACACTGTGAATTCATTACAAAAGTACTTATTTATTACCACTCGAAGCTAATTTGAATGCATTACCTTTGTTCTGAATGCCCTAGACCTTCCATTAAAAATGTAATACCTCCCTAGTTATTTACAGTCTGGACTTTGTCTAACAGACTTCTATAATTGGAACCGGGTCAAGATTAGATACTGTGATGGGGCATCATTTACTGGAGACATGGAGGAGGTTAATCAGGTATGGAAATAAAAAAGAGTAGTTTTTGACTTATAATCTCGTAAATGGAAAGAAATACCCTGAAATTTTACAAAAGTATCTTTTTCTAAACACAATTTCTGTTATGATTTATGAACTCTATTCCTTCTAGTTATAATCTCTACGAGATTTCCTGAATTGGTGTAGAAGTTGAAGGTCCAAAGCTTAATTTACCCTCAATCTACCAGATCTACAAACTCTACTATAGAGGCCAAAGGATTTGGCAAGCTGTTATGGAAGATCTGTTGTTGAAAGGGATGCATAAAGCCAAACAGGTATTCTTTTTCTTTATCTATGTTAATTTGTTGTTGTATGTACTAAACAATCAAAAAGATATAACCTATCAAGTTTGGATTACCATTTCTATTTGCAAGGTCAGAATCACAACCCATAAAGATTGAGATTTGTAACTTTTGTATTATAATAAGCATGCACACTCTCTGTATCTGTAAAGATCTATTGCAACTTCCAATCATTGGATTAAGTGACAAAATTGTGATGGGTTGTATCTTGTTATAATGTGTACAGGTGACTCAGTTTTTCATTCGCCATTATATTTGCAGTTATCTTATGATCAATGTTTTCTTATACTGACTTTGATATTCAATAAATCTTCTCTTGTAGGCTCTACTTTCTGGTTGCTCAGCGGGAGGTTTAACTTCATTTCTTCATTGTGATAATTTTCGGGAGCTTCTGCCAAAGAGTGCCACAGTCAAGTGTTTGGGAGATGCTGGATTTTTCATTGATGTGTATGGCCCAAATACATTTTTTCTTCATGTTATTTACATCTAGATCTGATTTCTATTTAGAGTTCCATTGTCATTGCCATATGGTTGGTATTTAGATATTAGATAGTAGTTAAAATTGAATCTATCTGTATTTTCTTGTTGACTAATGTCTGTATGGTAGTAGTTAATTTTTGTATACATCCATTATTTCTTTGGACATGGATCAGGCAGGACATTTCTCGGGAATACTTCATGAGGTCTTATTTTAATGAGATAATTACATTGCAGGTATTTGCTTCCATCCTCTTCTAAGATTATGCTTTAGAATTGAAGAGATCAGTTGATCAAAGTATGTTGGTGTGTTGGACATAATACTTGTTCACATTTAAGAGTATAATTGAGCAAGTTATTTAGATTTATTCTCTCTATGCTCTCATGGTTGGTTTTCTCATTTATATTTGATATCATTTTTTGAAATCAGTCTTCTTGTTGAATTTGACTTCTGTATCACAGGGGTCTGTAAAGAACTTACCTCGCAACTGTACATCAACAGTAAATCCAAGCAAGGTAGGAGATAGTAAAATTTCTTGCTATTGACCTGATATCAGTGATGAAGTTCTAAGCTTCTTCTGCAAATTCCTTGAGATTCTTATTGTGATTAAAATTTTTCCGGCATACCTTATTCATTGAATATTTATATATACTATTCTTTTGCATTATTACTAACTATACAATGATGGAATGACATGACAGTGCTTCTTTCCTCAATATCTATTGCCATACATAGAAACCCCACTTTTTGTTCTAAATGCAGCGTATGATTCGTGGCAGGTAATTTATGTGATCTACTCTGGCATAGACATAGTAGCTTTTGTAAACTTTCACTTCTTTTCTCCATAGGGGGTATATTATATGTAATTCAGACATATATTTCTGGTATGATTTTTTTTCTGTAGATTAAGAACATTTTGGCACCAAGTGAAGCCGATCCTTACCGTCAATGGCAACTGTGCAAGTTAGACATAAGGAATTGCGATTCAGGTCAATTGGAAATAATGCAAGGTTAGTTTTCTAATATCCAATCTTCTCATTTTTCTGCAGAATTCTATGTGATGAGTTCATTTGTACTTAAATATGAAGTTGATAAGATTTTTGTTAGGCGCAAAACTGTGGAACATGCTATTAGAGTAAATGAAATTTGAACACCCATACAATATTTGTATTTGTTTTCTAATCTTACCACTTCTGCTCGACAGGTTATAGGAAGGAAATGCTTAGTGCATTAAACATAACTGACAACTCTACAAGCAGAGGCATTTTCTCAAACTTTCTATGCAATGACTATACTTGCACTTGAATGAAGTGGATACAATTTTTATTTTGCAGAGGACTGTAGAAATGCCATTAGAATTAATGAAGTTTGAACATATGTACCATATTCGTTCAATAATCTTACCAATGTTTGCTTGACAGGTTATATGGATGAAATGCTTAGATCATTGAACTTAGCTAGGAACTCTACAAACAGAGGCATGTTTATCAACTCCTGTTATGCACATTGCCAGACCGAGATGCAGGATTTGTGGCACTCTCCAAACTCTCCAAGATTGAATTCGAAGGTGCATTAGATGCTATGTACTATGTTGTCTACTAGAATTATTTATTTTTGAGGGTTTAGAGTTGAAAGCTTACCATACAACTGGGTGCAGAGTTACTATGCAGTTAGATTTACATTTATGTATTCATAAACAAGGCTACTTTGCAAGATATTTAACTTTCTCTTAACCATGCAACAGACCATTGCAGAGTCAGTGGCGGACTGGTTCTTCGATCGACAAATTGTCAAGGAAATTGATTGCCCTTACCCTTGTGATTCTACTTGTCATAATCGTGTATTTACCGAAGATGATGAGGCATGAAGGAAAAAATTCCTTCTCATTCTTTTATTTAGATGCTATTCAAATTTTTTAGTCAGATAATATTGTTCTATATAGCCTGTATTGGAAAGTCTTCAGAAAGTTTAGATTTAGCCTTCATTATTCTTTATTTAAAAAGTTCAGACCTTGTTGAGGCATTGATGTCATTTTAGGTGATACTTTGGATAACCTACTATTGATTATTATTATTTTTGGGGGCACAAATAGACCATCCCCAAGTGTTCTCAAGGAAGTTTCTACTTGAAAAGATTATGTGCATTTCAAAGCAACACCAGTACCAGTATTTTGAAAGCAGAGCACTCCCCAATCAAACATAAAATCTACGAGGGGCTATTTAATGCAGAATGGAGAGTAGAATGGTGCATGAGATTATCAACACCAACTTGGAACTACATAAAATTTCGTGTTCTTTTGTCACTCAGGCATTTTGAAAGCAGAGTATTTCCCAGGCAAACATAAAATCTATCAGTGGCTACTCAATGCGGAAGCTAAGACACAAGTGTCATAGTAAGTTGGAGGGTAGAGTGGTGCATGAGATTACCAACACCAACTTGGAATTACATCACTCAGGTATTTGAAAATCTGAAACTCAATATGCCTTAGTTTTAAACTATTCATGTATTTCCATTAGGTGCCTCATACTGTGTTGATCTGACTGTGAAAGTTGTATTTTATTATGTATTATCTCTCTTATTTACACTGGCAATATCTGTTCTTGCAACTTGATAAATCCTGTGTGTATTAAACTTGCCCTATTGCATGTACTAAAATTGAACAATATAAGAATGTTCATGTTTGCAAGGCTTATAGGTATCTGTGTGCAACAAGCTATTTGGACACTATGCTGCTTGTGCCCCAAGCACAACATTCCATTTCTGCATGTGGATGGACCTACTGATGGTTGTATGTGGCCGCATGACTGAATTGCACTCTCAAAGGAAAAGCAGAGAAATTAAATCATCCATCATGCCTTGTTTTACATATGGGTAGTAAAGTGCTCTCTATCTCTTTTGCTGGGTAGCAGGGCATGCCCATTTTTTAATTACAAATAAGCAGAGTTCTGCCTTCTTATTAGTATTCAAGCAGTTTGCTTTCCTTATTAATTTGGCAAAGCAGAGTAATTTCTTTTTCAAAAATGTATCTTGAAGATTCAACCTTATTATGAGACTTATCACATATTCTGCTGCAATTCTAATACCATGCAATTAGAGTTATCTTTTAATAGAAGATCGCAAGGATGGGCTTGGTGATCATTGTATGCCAGCCAAATAATTTAAGAATCATATTCTGAAAGAAAGTTCAGGAATCAAATTATTCATTATTTCCCAGATGGGCAGTAAAGGGCCGCCATCTCTTTTCTTGGGTAGCAAGGGTGCTCCGATTTGTTAATTAAAAATAAGGAGAGTGCTTTCTTCTCATTCCACGGCAAGAATATTTCTATCCTTCATTTTTGAGAATTCAGAGTACTTTCCTTTTTCGCAACCGTATTTTGAAGATTCATACTTGTTATGAGATATGTTAAATATTCATAATTGTACCGTAATACTTGGATCAGACCTGTAATGAAAGCTATCGGAATTCTTTTATCCAATTGTACCAGAATACTTGGATCAGACCTATAACGAAAGCTATTGAGATTTTTTTTTTTACAATGAACTTCACAATGATGATAGACGTCAAGTTTTCACAGTCCATGAGATTCAATTGAGGAGCTTTTGAAAAATCAAACACACATTTTAACTGGGAAATTTGAAGGCGACAGACATCATTACGCATGCAACTCTGTTGACGAATGGACCGACACTAATAAATAAAGGTAGCAGAGCATGCAATGGAGGAATGAGAAGAAAACTTATAAGATACACTTTGACCTCATGATCTCAGAAAAACAGATTAATTAATTTCCGAAAAGGAGACAATCTAAGAAAACAATCTCTTGATGCTGTCAAACACAATTTATCATTATACCACCAATACACCTACCATATATAGCGCTCATTGTACCCAACCAACTCAAATTAATCAAAGTAGGGCGGATCTGATTAACCTCTCTCTGTGAATTTGAATCGATAACATATAATTCATTCAACTACGCAATCAGGGTTAATTGGGCCCGACAAATCTAATTTTATTGAAGTTGTGCGATTGGGGTCCAATTGAAATCCAATTAGCTCCAACCAGGTATGTGAGTAATTGGTTTAATTATACATTGCTGATAAATGAAATTACGTAGTAGGAATGATTTTTCCACAGTTTATGAGAATTAGATGAATTTTCTGCATCCAATGGTGTCTTTTTATTTGTATCTTCGAACCACACCTAGTGATTAATTATCAGAAAGAGGAAAATAATCACTGAGTGTGATTGGAATGGTCCATACAAATAAAAAGACAGTTAAATTCAGAAAATTTCATCTGAGTCCTACCCATTCAATTTCATTCTGCCTAGTGTTAATTAGGTTTTGATTAATCTTTATTGCACATTAGTGTGAATTAATTATATGTATATGTAATTGAGGTTAATTAAGTTTATTTGATCCAATTTTATTTAGTAGTGCTCTACATGATATTGAATTAATTATATGAAATGGGCAATTCAAGTCAGTCAAGTTAAATTGATTTGGCTTCATCTAGAGAGGTTAACTTTATTTAATCTCCTTTGTGTATTTAACAACTATTTATAAGTGATTAAGTAGATCTATATTAGACTTAATAAAATTCATTTAATCTAATTTGGTTTGGATTAGTTTCAATTGTACATCTAATTGAACCATTTAAAACTAATTAAATGTAATTTATTCAATCAAATATAAACAAAGCAAAGTAGACCCAATTAACCCAATTTTGTCTAAGTAATATGGATATAAGTCTAATTAGCCTCAAATATACATGCAAGCAAATGGTTTAATTGCATGAACAATTAAGACTAATTAATACTTATTTGTTATTACGATAACAAGTAACATCATCTTAATTATGGAATAATAAGGAAATGCAATTAAGGAAAGAAAGCTCTAAAAACCATGTTGTGTGAAAGATTATATTTTGTGAAGTATGTTGTACTTTGTAATTTTTAGTGATACATATGAAAACTTTACTATTTTTTAAATTACTAAGAAAAGGATAAAAGGGGTTATGCTCAAATGCCAAAGTCGTGGCGTTCTCAAGTGGGAGATCTAAGCTCAAATCCCTATGGTAACATCTAAAGGGGGAATTCCTAGTCGTGATTCTTGGACTTTCATTGTGGCTTCTAAGTTGATCTAAGTTGACTAATAAGTTGAATATGTTGAATAAAAGTGGATGTTGTGTTAGAGTAAGAGGTCCCCTTGTGGCCTCTACTACTATTGTTTGAGCTGAAAATCCCATGTTATCAATATATTTTTCTCTAGGAATAGGACTTGCAATCTCAATATTGTGTTTCATTACCCTTCCATAGAAATCTTTGGGAAACATTGTGCTTAATATGATTTAATGAGATGCATAATTAGGTTTGTTCAAAGCTAATGAAACTTCATTTAAGGAGTATTCAAATTGAGGCAAGATTAATTTATATTATACATCTCATATAGCCATATTATAATGAGATGTACACTAGGGATAAACCAAGTTGAAATGGCCCATTGTCATCTAGGATGTGTAAATTGGGCCTTGATTATCCCTTATTATGCAACTAAGTGACCTAATTACAAGTAATTGAGGCACATAATGACTATATTTCTAATAAAATGTCAAAATAGATAATATTTTGTTGGTAACAAATCAAGTCCCAATTGCACCACTTTTGTACCACTTTTGCTTTATCTGCTCAAGTTAAATTTATGTCAAGATTAACTTAAATTTAGGAACCAACATTAGCCATATTAGAATTAAGTCCTTTGCAATCAAAATATCAAATTTAATTCAAAGTTTTGTTAGATTTACATCATGTCCTCATAAATTAAGTCTATGTGTCAATTAATGAAAATATCGCGACTAATTTAATGTGAGGAATACATGTTTTACACCATGTTGAGCACATGTTAAATGCCTAATCATTGTCACCAATTCAACATATTTGGAATATCGATGCCTTTCCCAAAATTCACTAATCACATATGACTACAAATTACCTTAATACCTACAAATCACCAATAACATTTTCCCACTTGAGACTAGGTCCCATGGTGTGGTACAAACCATGGACTATGCTAGATGAATAGCTTAGTTTGCCTCGCCCAAAGTTCAAAGCTATCACATCAAGGTCAATTGTTTTGGAAACAAGTTCTCTTTCTCTTGGTGGCTTATGTGCCAAAAAATTGAATTGAGTGACTAAGGATGTGTATCTATAGACATGCCTAGGTCATTAGAAATTACGAGGTAGCAATGAGAATTTCACTAAAGCTATTCAATTGTTAAAACTCCATCTTTGCATCATACATCGATTCAATTAAGCATATGTCACATCCCATTTTATATATTCAAATTAGATGAATTTTAAATGTTTTCATTGGACTCCAATGAAATGTGTGATTATAAATGTTTTGATGCAATGTATTTAGTTCATATGATTATTAGTATTTCACTATTTTTTATATGATTTGATTTTAATTAATTTTAAATATTTGATTCTTTGACTCAATTCTAAGTGATTATTGATTAATATGATGAAATTGGTTATTTCATTGATCAAATGCTATTGTAATAATTATTTCAGTTAAAAATATTAAACTAACTACTGTATGTGGTCATGGGGTGGATGCAAGATCAATTTTTCCCCTCTTGCCTGAAGAGGGAGAGTGTCATCCAAGAGAGAATAATAGATCATGGTAATATGATGATTGTACTATGTCGATAAAATCCCACACACTCACACTATTCTATAGATTATATGTATGATGGTGCATTATAGTTGTCTACTTTGGTGTAATTATGTAAACATTTGGTTTGATGTCTTGCTTGCTTTTGAGTGTTTGCATGGTTTCTAACCTCAAGTAGTTTTTGCATACATCTATTTGAGTTAAGTATTATCTTGATTTTACGTGAAATTTAGTGTGTGTATGTGTGCATGTTTTATTATCACTTAAGAAAATTTAAAAACTCAAAGAATAATTATTTAAATGGCACATCTATTCATTTTGTTGAGAAAATATGAAAAATAGTTTCAATTAAAAAATATAAGTTAAAAAAAGGCGTAAGGATTTATGAAAGGGCCAAAATAGAGATTATGGCTATTGAGGCAAACCAAATGTTGGGTTTTTGTAATCATTTGCTCACCATGAAGTGTTTGCATATAGTCCAAGGAGTTTTTGGAAGGTTTTGTGGAAGATCTTTAGTGAGTTGTCTTCCATAAATCCCATAAGGGCACAAGGGCATAATAGGCACCAAAATGTGGATGGATAATTACAATCTTTTTGAAAGTAGAGGATTTAGTTGTAGAGTTGTGTATAGAAATTGTAGAGGATGTTGCAAGTAGAACTTGGTGGAGGTGGTTAGTTTGTGGTGGGTTGGATCCCATGAAGGATGAGAGGAGAGTAAGGAGTATTTAGCGGAGGAGGATGAAACATGGTGGATGTAAATCCATGAGAGGAGAGAAGAATGGAGTGCAGAGTTGTTGGAGGAGAGTGAGGCTAATTCTGATAAGATGTTGGAAGAAGAGGAAGAAGAAACCATTTCATGTGCACAAGATTCAAGGATGGAGTTTGTTGGTCCCACTACTCAACTCTATTTTGTGAGTCCTACTCACAAAAATTTTCCTACTCGACATGTCTAATGCAGGAGCATCCCAGTTTTGGTCTGGGTTATGTTCGTTGTCCATTTTGGAGTTTGTGGTTGGTTTCCAACGTTAATTTTAAATATCATTCAACTTAACTTTGGTGATCGATTTTGGAAAATTTGAATGACATTTTGTCATAGATTAACAAGTCATATATCGATATGCATTTGAAATTTGATTAAGTTGAAATAACTTTCATTTAATTCATGGAGATTGACATTGGTAATGGGATCACCATTTAATTGTTCAATTTGTTTAGTGAGCCTTGTTTTATATGCCTAACCAATTTGAATTGAAATGGCAGGGTCACTGACTTATTAAGTAAAAGAATAATTCAATTCATTTTCAGGTTGAAAAATGTAAAAGGCAAGGTTGCATGACTGATAGGGAGAATAAAATTTAAATTACTCCATACCAAGATGATTATGGAGGGTCACGGCTGGCATGGGAAAAGGAAAAGTGTTTTTTTTAAGATAAAATTCATGACATGCAATCGAGAGGGGGAGGTCATGCCCCAGTGGAGTAATATAGGGGAATAAAAGAGGAATAGAGGCCACATAAGGGAAAAACCTGCCAAGAAAAGAAAATGCAAGGGAGAGAGAAGAAGCAACACCTCAAAAATAGAGGAAATTAGCTTATGCAAGAGAAGATCCACGCAGTCAGAAGGGAGAATTAGGGCAGAATTGCGGCATACAGAGGTCAACAGAGGGAATTAGCTTATGCAAGAGAAGATCCACACAGTCAGAAGGGAGAATTAGGGCAGAATTGGCATACAGGAGGTCAACAGAGAGAATTACTTATGCAGAAGATCCACTGCAGTCAGAAGGAGAATTAGGGCAGAATTGCGGCATACAGAGTCGCCATGATAGAGAACATGTCAAAAATAAAATAATATGCTAAATGTTTGCAGACTGCTGAGAGAGAGGATTGCGTGAGTAAGGCAAATAACAAAAATAGAAACAAAAGTTGCTCCATATGAAATGGGAGTTAGAATTTAAAATACCATTGATGTTCCTGAAATAAGAAAACAAATCATGCTTGGGAGGAGTAATGGCCAAACAAAATTTAATGCGGAATTAGGTAAGCATGAAGTCGAATAGGTGTATCAAAAGTAAGGAGAATTGACTGTAGAATCGAATTGGAACTTTCATACTGAATAATGTGTTTGGTTTGTAGAATAAATAAAATTGCAAACAAAATGTGGAGTTATTCAAATTTGGTATTGATAGAGTGAGATGCTTGGGAAATTGGAGAGTTTGAATTGAATTTGCTTTCATGGTTCTTAAATTTTAATCGATATAAATTGATAAATGCAATTGTCAAATTAAATGTGAATTGGTTGCGAAGTTGTGAATTGAATGAAAGTTTGTAATCTGTGAATTTGTGCAAGTCGGGTTTGTGATAGGGAAAGGGGGATTATTTTTCGTCTTGCACCAAAAAGTTTATATTTGAGCTAAAAATATATCTAAATTGTTAATATCTAGCAATTGCACTTTGGTGTGCAATAGCTACGCCGAAGAGGTGTGGATTGTAATTAATGGGGAATTTTGGTTTTTTTTTAAAGATTTTTTTGTAAATGAACTTTTGTTTGTATAGATACACAAAATATGAGTAGTCTTGTTGAAGTAAAAATAGGCAACATTTGTTTGTAAAAGTTGAGATGTCTCAATGTAGAAGTGATAGCTTAAAATCAATTATGTATTCACTTACAAGGATTCAAACACAATTGAAATAAAACCTTTGAATCAAGAAAATAATCAGGCACCATTACCAACATGTGCATGTTATGTTTGCAATTGTAGTTATCAATTTTTTGTATAGAAAGAAACACACTTCTTGTGTATTACTCATTGTCTAATAGAGCAACTTGATGAGGGTGAGTCCAAAATTGATGAGAAAAGTGTCATAATTTTTATCAAGTCTCGCTAGTAATTAACTATTATATCAAGAGACATTACTATACTAACATTAAAAAATATTATAATAGTGTGAGTGTATTCACTAAAAATCCTTGAATTTGATGTTCATTTTTACATCAAATTAATAATTAGAAATTAAATACAATATTTTAAAATATAAAATCATTTGATATAGTAAAATAATTAATTGGGGACAGGAGGAGGCAGGGAGAGGGGGGGGCCTAGCTTGATTGGGTAAAGCATCTTGTTGCAGGCAAGAGGTCACGAGGTCTAGTCTCCCCCCAAACTTGTGGTACAGGAGGGCATGTCGCGCCAGCGCCACCAGTCACGCGAAGAGGTCACGAGGTCTAGTCTCCCCCAAACCTGTGGTATCGGAGGGCATGTCGCGCCAGTGCCACCAACTTGACCGATTCCTCCAGTCTAAAAAATAGTAATAATAATAATAATTAATTATAAGTCTCACTAATAATTAACTATTATATCAAGAAACATTACTATACTAACATTAAAAAATGATTATAATAGTGTGAGTGTGTTCACTAAAAACTCTTAAACTAAATATAATGATCATTTTTATATCAAATTAATACTTAGACATTCAATACAATATTCAAAAATATAAAATCATTTGATATAATAAAATAATTAATTATTATATCAAGAGACATTACTATACTAGAAAAAAATATAATAATGTGAGTGTATTCACTAAAATATCTTAATCTAAATTTGATGGTCATTTTTACATTAAATAAATAATTAGAAATTAAATTATAATATTTAAAAATAATATCATTTGATATAATAAAATATTTAATAATGAATATTAATTATATTCTATTATATCTCTAAATGTTTGTAAAATAAATTAAAAGCAAATTAGAAACATGGACACGTAATTTGGAAATTATTGAAATTTTAAAATCTATAGACCATTCTTTTAGATACCCACTAATGTGAGATGCTCATTATATAGTCATTTAATGATTTAATTTTAAAATTTTATGTTGTCAAAGATAATTTCTTTATATGTATTTAAATATATGTTAACATTTTTACCTTATATTTATTTTTAAAATAGCTCAATTTTAAAAGAATTTATATTCTATAATCTCTGTGATGAACAATAATTTTAAAGTTTTAAAGTACTAAAAATAATTATAATATAACTTTTAACTAAATGAAAAAAAACTCTTAAATAAATAGTTTTAAAATATTTTAAAAATTCTTAAGTAATTTAATATTTATGTTTATATTATTAATAAATAAATATAAATATAATTAAAATGTATTTATATTATATCGTAATTATATTAATATATAATTATAATTTATTAATATTTATATTAAATTATTTACTATAAATTCTATTGTTCTTCATATAAAAATAAAGTAAATAATATAAATAAAAAATAATGATTAAATACTTTTAAAGTAAAATAGAATAATTATTCAATAAATAATAATTAAATAATTCAAAAATAAAATACAATAATCATTGAATAAATAATCATGTAATATAGTGTTGATTTATTTTTTTATTGAAATAAAGTAAAAAAAACATAGAATAAAACTTAAGATCAAGAAATTTGAAATTTTCAAATTTATCTATCTCAAACTTTTACTAACTTAAATTATTATATCATGTCAACTCATCCATCAAATGAATAATACATTCTTTACTTACCTTTAAATCAACAATAAATACTTTTACTGCAATACTCCAAAGACAATTATGGCCACTTGTCATTGAAAAAAAAATATGTCGATTTTGACATCAGAGTGGTGGAGATAGAGTGTCACTTTGTTATGGAGTGCTCAGCGTATAAAGATATTTGAGCTAGCTATGAGGACACCTTGCAAGTTGATAACCTAAATACCTTGTTTGAAGAGGAAAGGTTGGTCAAATCAGCAAACTACATCATTAAAATTCACTGTCGAGAGCCCTCTAAGATCCCAAAGATGTTTTGGCTTTTTTACTGCTTTATCCGCTCGTCCCATTTCACGTGGACTCATTAGTTCTGCCGGTAGGTATACTTATGCTTTCACCTAGGTCTATTTTGTTTGCAAATAGCAACCAATAGAAGTGACGAATTAAACTATGGGTACAAAGTTTTCTAAAGTTTATTTTTATGTCATATTTATTTAATATTTTTCACACACATTTTGTCAAATTCTATTGGACAATCGATGACTACAGTCATATTTTGGATGATGTAATCAATTTGAATATTCTATGGTTTTGTCATCTATTCGGATTTGAACACTCTTCCTGCATAGTGCATTTGTAGTGGGTAGTGCTTTTTACTATGCCACTTGACTATGGAGACTATTGAAAGCATAATGCATCTTTCTGGTTTGGCATCGAAATAATTGTTTTAGTGGAAGAGTGGTGTAGTTGGTAGTGTGTTTTCCTGTGCCAATTGACTACGGAGACTATTGACTGCATTATTGCAGCTAACGGCCGACAAAATGATTGTATGAAGATTTTTTTTGATTAAAAAACTCAATAATACGATTGTCTTCGAATCTTCATTTATTGCCATACTATCAAAAAAATCCAAGGTTTTATAAATACATTTTATGAGTTTGCAAATTGTGGGAAAAACACTGGGAGTTTCTAAAGTGCTGTGCAGTCTTCGACAACGAAAATACGCTGATTCAAAATTTAAACAGGTGCATTTTTTTTGTCAGATTTGTTGTATGGTTTTGCGATTGAAAATAGTTTTAATATTTGCAGATTTATAAAGAATGTTTTAGTGAATGGGTTTTGTATTTGTTTCGATTTGTCAGAAAGTTGTCCTTCAGTTCTATGTTGCTTTTGAAAACGGCCAATTGAAACAAGGGCCTGAAGTCTTTCCCTAGCAATCACAAGAGGGTCCTTCTCAATCAACTCTGAGTCATGGTAAGCTTCTCTAAGAAAGACAGAATCGCGTATTCCCTTTAAAGACACATCGAACATATCTGGATGCCTGATTAGCATTGCCCTTATCTTCTGAGAGAATTTGTAATCATCTCTGAAATGTGTAAGATGGTCTACTAGTGTTCTCTTTTCTATTGTCAGGCTAAGAAGCTCATGTACCACAGCACAAGCATGTTTCTCTGCCTCCATTGAAGCTGGGTCCAAGTCTTTGATATCAGCATAAGGCGAAAAGAAGGGCATTTCCTTGAAAGCGCTTAGCCTCTCACGATCTCTCCTTTTGAGGTTAAGCCCTTTTGGCAATAGTACCCTGTTGAACTTGGGTTTCCTATCAATGATCAAATTTCTCTCGGTAATCTCTCTCTCCCGTAATTCTGCCTCGGCCAATTCCGCAGCAGAGACAGCTAGAGCAGGATCCCAACTGGTCAGTTCTAATGCAAGGCCTCTGGGAGAAGCAACAACCTTAAAATACTGTGGATACTTAGTGCAAATAGTGGTCTTGAAATCATCAGGAAGCCCAAGATCATGCTTAAGGTGACTTATTCTCTCCAAGGAGACCCTCTTATCAATAGACATCATCACAATTTTCCTCAACTTGGTAACCAAACGCTCCTCCATCTCCTGTCTTATACCCACTTCCTCCATATATATCTTATCCACTGATGGGGTCAATCTAAAATAAAGCGAATAAACACCTTCTTCCACAATTTAAAAAACTGCCAGATATTTCTTAAGCAATGCAATAACCCTTCAAAAATTCTCAGAGCATTGGAAACTAAATTACATCTTTGGTCAAATGAAACAACTATTAAAAAAGTTATCATGGTAAGAGGTAAAGACTCATTAGCTAATTTATCCATCACAAAGTATTCTGAGCTGGACAATTCAAATATTTTGAAGAAATTGCACAATATTAAAAGTCAAACAAGAAATTGAACCAAAAATGTGACAAATTCATCAAATAACAAAAGTCAAATTAAAAAAAATTCCTCCAAATCAAAATTCAATTTTTTTGGGTGAGATTTTGAAAAATAGGGGTTTATTGTGAGAGACAATTAAAAAAAATCCCTTGAAGACAAAAAGCTAAATTTGTATTTCACAAAGATGTATGGAAAATTAGGTGTAATGGGGGCATTTTTCTATATGAGCAAGATTCAAAGTTGTACCGATCCAATAGTTTCTTAGTCCTAATATGTTTAATGTTCACATTTGTAGATCATCCTAATGGTATCACTATATTTATCGGTAGTTCTGTCAACATTGGTTATATTTATTAGCAGATGTATCACAAACATTAAACAGAAAACTTGATCCCCTGTAACCTGAGCACTTGCGATTGAAAAATTCTTTGGCTAAAGTGGTCTTTCCAGACCCTTCGCTCCCATAAATACCGATTATCCCACCCCTCTCGTGATACTCTTGCCGGAAAGACCGGCAATGCTTTTCAAAATCTTCTATAAGCTCATTGACTCCGAGCTTATATCTTGCAACCTGCAGAGGAACGTTTCTTTTTTCCATCACATTTATTTCAACCTCGAAATGAATGTTTCCCTTTCTCAACAGTTGCTCTACTTTGAACACAAGGCATTTACAAAGCTCATTCATATCACTGCAAAAATACCATAAACAAAACTTCAACTACAAAATAGTTGTAAGACTAAACCAATGAATTGAATGGGAAAACAAAAATTCAGTATATAAATATAAACTATTAATCGAAAAACAAAATTATGATATTGCTATCAGAATTCAACCCTGTAGCATAAACAGGAAACGCCAACATGGAAGGGGAAACAGCTAAACAAAGTTTTCACAGTTATGGAGTGACATCTATTCTCAACTGCAGCTCACTTCTTTCTTTTTCAATAACTGTAACTGCAGTCTAGGCTGAAGGACAAATATTTAAGCCCCCTGTCAAATAACTAAAATTCGCAAAGGAATAAAATTCGGCCTATTGGCTTTCATACAATAAGGACTTAGGCATAATTACTTATAAGCTAGAGAAATCTTATAAAGCAGGATAACTCACTACTTTTCAACGTTATTTGCTTCCGCGAAATTTGTCCCGTTCCCATGTTGACAAGCCTTGTCGACTGGGCTTAGACGTCACACAGCAAGCAGCGTTGACTGCTTAGGTTTTTGTGACTCTTTAACTCAAGGTCTCTTTAATTCAACTCTACCTGCTTCTTTATGCTACATTTTTATAGAAATATTTATGCCATGTCCTTTATTGGTTGCATTGAAGAATGGTCTATAAACTTAGCATTTATTTAAAATGATAAGGTTATATTTAATTTGAATTTTTTATTTAATATATATTATTTTTATTATATTTTTTATATGAAAATTTAAATATTGAATTATAATTTTTTAAAATTTAAAAATATTTAGAATATTATGAAAAATAAATAAAAATTGTATTGAATAAAGTAAAGATACAAAGAATATTTAGAGGTAGTTGAATGAGACCTAAAAATATACATCTTATCAAGGATCACAATTTTTTTTATATTTGGGCAAGGTTTTTTACATGAATTTTTTTCAGTTGTAGATCTATGGTCTTGTAAAATTAAATTATTCTTTGTTTTTTCATTGTGAATGATAGCATTCTCTTTTTTTTTTTTATTTTTTTAATTTATTTTGACATGTAATCAATAAGTTATTTATAAGAATTGTAGTTGGAAAAGGCAATGTATATCGTTTTTATGTTCCTGAAATAGTAACAAAAATAATTAACGTATAATGTAGAATTTATTTTTTAATATTGACAACCTAGGAATTATATTCTTATCATAGAACCAAATGAAGCATACATTATTTACATCATTCATTTTTTGACGATGTAGAATTGGAGAGGTTTGGTTTTGGCAAAAGCATTTTTGTGTTAAATTTTGTTTCATTATACTCTTGAAGTTGATAGTATATGCAACATGGTTTAATACTAAAAATGCTTTGGCTGAAATAAAAGTTGTCCATTGCAAGTATCTATATCGTAAACATGATGTTACATATTTGAAGAATGCAAACCATAGTTCATTAAATATTGAGGAAATGGTATTTTAGTACCAACACCTATCCATGTATTTGCCAAAATTGTCCTCGAGAAAAATAAAAGATGACAATTAGTGTGAATGAAAAAATATTTATTATTCGTTGTGATTTTGTTGTTAATTAACACTGGTTAGAAATACCTGTAGATGTGCCCATTTCACATGAAGTGTGATTTCTAGTATAATTGTCCAAAGGGGATTTGTAATGACATATTACATTACAAGAAAATTGATTAACAAATGTATACCATTAAGGTGTTGTCTAACCATGCAAGTCATAGAAAATTGATGTTGATCTGTAGAATTGAACCCATTCCCTTGTCAAGACAAAGGACAGTCGCTATTCATCTAGAATGTTTGCGCAAAATCCTCTTTGTCAAAAATACAAGATGACAAATACCAACAATGGAAAAATGTTATAACTAAAACTGAAGTTGCAAAAAATGTCTACCATTAAATTTTGTATGAATTCTAGGAATGACATTTTTTGTGAGTAACTGTAAAGCAATATCTCTGTTGTCAAGTGGCATTAGCATGGCTAGACAAGCACAAACTGACCCCTATGATATAAAGGGTATCATCTCATTAAATTTCAATCTTCACCATAGTTAAAAAAATGGGTTTCCCTTGTAGTTGTAATCAACATGATTAGCTTAAACTGAGTAGTTCATAAATGGAAAGAAGTAAGTTGATGATACTCTCAAAAATCATATAAAGCAAAGGTTCATGTGTAGCCTTTTCAGTGTATTTAATCATCATCAAAGGCATTTTCACATCAAATTTCAATATGGGGCATAGTTGAAATTTTAAAATTTCCTAAGATTTCTTTGTTTTGACAAAAAAAATCTAAGAGTTATGTCATTGGAATTGTGAAAATTTCTCATTTTTGAGAAAGCAATTTGTCATTAGAATGCATATTTAAATCCATCATCTTTTGCAGTTGAAGGACATCAAGGCAACATAATGAGCAAATTATGCAAAAGGAATACAAATGTTGACAATGGCTATGACAAGATGATGTTAATGGGATTTGCAATTTTGATAACAGAAATGTTGATCCTCTTTGCATTGCTCATCTTAGTAAAAAAAACATCTCATTTTATAATATTAACTGTAGCAAGTGTATTACTCATATTTTATATATTTGGCATTTGACTATTTCTTAGAAATAAAATACAGTTACTCTATGAATATGCTAAAGACTTTTAGATAAATAAATCAGTTGTGAATTTATTCTATTCTGATCTATGTTGTGTTTCGTATATGTAATTCTTTGTTATCAAATTTGCATTAAGAAATTTCAATTTGCACTTGATACAACATTAGAAATGTATATATGTTAGATAGGAAAATGTTTTGACAAAGTGTCAATTGTGCTTTAGAAAATTAAACGAAGCAATGGAGAAAAGATACAAAGGTGTCAGAAAAAGATCGAGTAGTTATGGTGCAGAAATCTATAACCCCAACTTAAAGAAGCAACAATGGCTTGGAACTTTTGACAGTGCAGAAGAAGCAGCCCATGCTTATGATAAAGCTGCAATTGCAATTGCAGGAGATAATGCAATCACCAATTTTCTCTATATCGATTCTAAACCATCTAGCGACTTGTCAAAGGAATCTGCTCCTGAATTATGTGAACCTGGATCGAGAATTAAAAAAAAAGAGCTTAAAGAATATATATGGAAAACAGTGTGCATCCGATCGATGCAAAGAGAAAGTAGAGGAAAACAAAGAGCTATGCTTGAGTTATGTTGAGTCTAAACAATGTGTAAAATCTAGGTCATATAGAGGTGTTAGGCAGCATCCTTGGGGGAGCTACGTTGCAGAAATTTGGAATAATAAATTGAAAAAAGGACAATGGCTGGGAAGTTTTGTAACTGCTAAACAAGTTGCCTATGCTTATGATATGGCTGCAATATCCATTAAAGGAAGTAAAGCAATCACAAATTTCAACTATATGAATTCAAACCCAGCAGACTTATCACAATCCAGTAAATTTGTGAAACAAACTTTGCTTCAGAAGAGCTCAAGCAGTTTAACAACAAAAGAAGTAGGATCAGATCCCATGACTGATAACAATATTTCTCAAGAGAACATTGTTAATGATATACAATGTTTTCAAAATATGATGGATGACAATCAATCCCTTCTTGACCCTCATTACAACAAATTAGATCTTCCTATTTCTGATGCAAAAGATATTAGTATCATCTGTAGTACCAATATTGATACTAGAATACCATTCGAAGACTATATCTTTGATAATTCTATTACAAACTTTGGCATGCATTTTCCAAGCACATTTGAATCTGTTAATTTTGATATCTTTTGTCAGAATCCCAAGTTTGTAAGTCCATCTTCATTGCCATGCTTTGAGCCCAATATTAGGTCTACTGATAGCCCTATTCTAGTTAGTTGTTCCAAAAATGATATGACTTCAACAATGAATACTGAGAAATTGAATTTTCTCAAAGAAATTGAAAGTCAAGATACATGCCCATTCTTGATAGATTCTCGATTTGCAGTTAACAGTCTTGAGAGAAACGAGCAAAATAATATCAATTATGATATTAGTAATTTGTATGAAGATGGTACTGCTTCTACATCGATTTACATGAAGAAACATGTTCCTCCTCCAGCCCCTGGCACATCTCCAGTATTGGCATTCACTTTAGATACAATTGCTTCTGAGGAAGTTATTAATGTTTCTTCTCCATAGGGAAGCTCTATCTAGTTCGTACAATTCCATATAATTTTTTGTTTTTCGTATTCAACAATACAATTTGAAGCATACTATTCTTATGATAAACTTTACCTATAGTTTTCCTATGTTTTTGGATTCTAAAAAATGTGCATATCTAATCGTCTAGATAGCGTGACATTGTGAGAACAATAATTTAGAGTCTCAAATGTTTTGTAGTATGAATGCATTTTGCAATATATCATTTATCATCTTTATAGAATACTGTATTTTTCTTCTTTCTTTTGGATCTGCAATGTTTGCATCAGTTCAATTTATTGTTTTCAAGAATAATTTGGATAGTATAATTGAACATAGACAATGCTTTTCACCTTTTTGATATTTGTTGAATGGTTTTCTGGCTTGTTTCGGCTCTCTTGCTAGACTCCATTATTAGCTAAAAGAAATACTAATAATGTTAATATTTTTAAAAAGTTACTAAGTGGATTTGAATTTGTCATTTGTTTCAATGTTTATATAAATAGGATCATGATCACTCCAATAGGCTTCTGATTTGTAAATAGAACATGGTTTTGCATTTATGTTGCACCAAATACGATCAATTAGTGGCTTCTTGACATGGTTTAATT
Organism: Sequoia sempervirens; assembly: GCA_007258455.2. Classification (NCBI taxonomy): domain Eukaryota; kingdom Viridiplantae; phylum Streptophyta; class Pinopsida; order Cupressales; family Cupressaceae; genus Sequoia; species Sequoia sempervirens. Next base: position 7,218 of record VDFB02345653.1, on the reverse strand, counting down.
TATATAACATAAATTTGATTTTAGAATTGTGCATGTGATTTGATAGCCAATTCTTTTGTGCATTATCCACTAACATATCAATGTTGAAGTCAACTAGAATATATAAAGTTGATGTTAAATTGATAGAGGAGAATACTTGATTTGTGATTGTTATAATTTCTGTTACTAGTGTGGTGGGTCTTGCATATAGATTACATATGTTGATCTCATCACTTGGCAAATTTATTATTATTGTTATAGCTTCTACATTTGTTGTTTTATGTTGCACTATGTTTGAAATTGATAGATTATTTCTAGTAAATGTTAGTTGCTCTTAAAAGACACTTGCAATATAAAAATGCACACCAAACAGGAATGGTACGTGCAAATATGATAATGAAAACGTTGGATCAATTATCAAACAAAAAATTATAAAAGATGGAGAATGTTAAGCAACAACTATTACCACTATGTTAAGCAATTATTACCACTATGTTAAGCAATTCTGAAACAAACAACAACGCACAAATCCTACCGGCAGGAATCGGACGCAATGCGTCTCTTGTTAAAATATTTCATTCATTCATTCATTTTCCCACTTCCCTCGTACTAATTAAATTACTGTAACATTTATGTGTGAGCATGAAATTAGATCGTGGCGGGACCTCATGTTAGGAAGCCCATCAATTGATAGATGGTGACAGAATTTTCTTTGCTTTCGTTTGTTGGCGTGGAAAGCCATTAGAATAAGGCAGAATAAGTTGACTGTTAGGTAGTTGTCCCTGTAATTCGCTGTCCATGATCAACTCCAGGGTATCAAGGTAAACCACAGGCCATCGTATTCATCCAAAACTATATGCTAAGACAAATCTCTTTCAACATAAAGAATCAAAATTCCTATTAGCTGGGTAAAGTCCATATTATCATCACACCTCCAGCAAGTTTTGTGCATTTTTCAATACTTTCTCGGAATCTAGGTTTCGTGTTGGATCCTCCGTCGGTAATTTTATTTTCCCCGTCTGAATCCAAACATCCGTTGTTCGAAATTCTGAGCTCATCCAATTCAATTGAATCAGAGGTTGTATCGGATTAATTGCATATGCAAGTCTGAAGGCTGCGACGAAGAAGAAGAATAAGTAATTAGAAACAAAGAAACAAACCCTAAGGGATTCGACACCAATACCTGCGGTCCAAGATGATGCACATGACATTCTACTGGGGGAAGCAGGCGACGGTGCTGTTTGATCAGTGGAAAACGCAGACATGGCTGGCTTATTCACTAACGCTCCTCGCCATGTTTCTTTTTGCCGCATTTCACGAATATATTGTTAACCTCAGATCTCGCTTTATCAAAGCCTCAAGGGCTAAATCCGCCTCTGGTCTGAGAGCCCCACTTCTCGGGCAACGCAGCATAAAATTCGCATCGAAGCTGATGGAATCGCTCTTATTTGGAGTGAATGCTGGATTGGGATATTTGCTCATGTTAGCCGTCATGTCTTTTAATGGAGGAATCTTCATTGCTGTTGTCCTTGGCTTTGTTGCGGGATATTTCTTCTTCAGAAGCGATGAAACCGGTGAAGAGATTACTGAAAGTCCTTGTGGCTGCGCCTGAACTGTAAAATTTGTTCCCTTGCGTTTCCCCTTTAGTGCTTTTTATTGGAGATAAGTAAATTGAATAAGATCTATGTATATGCTGCAGAACTTTGGTTTAATAGTCATATATTTGTATAGAGATAAGGTGAACTATTTGCTTCGAGTGTTCGTCGCTGCATCTGAACTGTAAAATATGATGCCCTTTTAATACTTTTAGTTGGAGATGATTAAATTGAATAAGATTTAGGAAATATGACACAGAACTCTTGTTTAATAGTCATGTCTTCGTATAGAGCTAAGGGGAACTATTTGGTTCAAATGCTTGTGGCTGCATCGGAGCTGTAATATATGACGCAGAACTCTGGTTTAATAATTGTGTGTTTGTATAGAATTGAGAGGAATTCTTTGCTTCAAATGCTTGTGGCTGCATCTGAACTGTAAAATATGTTCCTTTTTTCTCTCTTTCAATGCTTTTGGTTGGGGAAAATTAAATGGAAAAAGGTTTTGGAATATGCCGTAGACCTCTGGTTTGTTAGTTGTGTCTTTAGATAGAGCTAAAGGGAACTCTTTGCTTCATATTGTTTTTTAAAATCTTTGCGGTTATTTGCATAAAAGTTTAAGTTGAAAGCTTAAGTTTTTAACCTGTAATTATGGAAGTTGTCCCTCAAGCAACCTTCTTTTACGTGGCAACCAAACTTCATTATTTTATGGAAAGGCTTTCTTGAAGCCTGATAATCTTGTGCATTGTAAGTGGTACTAAGTTATGGGGCTTACTGGTGTATATCCAGACATAGAGCCTTTTTATACAGTCTTCATTTTTCACCAAACATTTTTACTTTTTTTAGATAATTTAGATGGGGGAATCTATGGGGCCCTCGCTCAATAAAGATAAAGATTTTAAATATAAAAAGGGTCATAAGCCAGAAATACAATGCAAGGAGAGATCTTAACTAGACCATCTGCACCTGACAAACACTCCAACACCTTGGTAGCTACTAAAATTCTTGCAAACAATGCTACAAGCTTGATAGTAAGCTCTAAGCAGTCAACAAAATTCTATAGGCAAAACACTGCAAGCAGCTACATTCAGCACATTCCACCATTCTACCATTCTACCATTCTACTGAAAACCGCCTCCACACCTGAAAATGCAACTCTAAATACATAGTACCACTGAAACAATACAACTCCTCCACAACAAATAAACAGCTCACTACCAGACATAATAACACCTAACCCCATAAGCCAGCACCACCATCAACTAACACACCAATCACCAGCCCTCAAAGCAGAAGCACCACCCCAGTCCACAACCTCCTCAACAGAGGATGCCCCAAACTAGTGTAGGGGATTGAGAGCATTCAGTCAAACCCCATGGAGAAGGTCCACCTCTTCTTCACACAGTGAATTGAGTCACCACAAAAGAAGGGATAGTATGGTCGCTCAAGACCACTAACTTGCCATTTCAATGGGTTACTTCTAGTCTGTGTAGCACACGGACTTCATGCTCCAAAACCAGAACCCTACCTTCCAAAGCCATTGATTTTTTTCTCCCAGCTCATCACCCTTCAACTCCTTAAGATTCCTCCCCTCCTCCCCTCCAAGGCCATGCCCTGCTGCAGGCAGGAGCATCCCTACAAACTGCTTTGAAAGAGACAATTGAAGCAGTCTCATCCGCATTGCCACATCCAGAATCCCCACAGCCAATTTTGCCATGAAATCTTGGCAAATCATCTTCTTAGAGCACAACAGACCTAAGACACCAAAACCATCATCCCCGAGCACCAATTTCACAAAAGCCATTGCTGCAGTTGAGTCAAAAGAAAAAATGGAGGATAACCTGCAATCAGATACCATTCTTTTGCAACGAGGGCCTTGTCCATTCCTTAGTGTCTTTCTAAGGCTATGCTGAAAGCACACAAAACATAGAAAACAAACACTAAACTGGAGCCTTCCACATGACTAATTAGAAATCTCCAGACCATCCTACCTACAGGCCATCAAATAGACACTTCCCACGTGCCAGTTTATGGCACTACAACCTCACAAACATTATAGACCTTGTAGCACTACAAGGGGAGCCATCACTAATGCTATAAATGTACTCCACCACGAAGGGGAGCAAGACCAAAGGGTCTCCAAAGTTGCAGAAATATAGGGAGGCATATATCTTAGGTGATGTTCAATGCTAATCCAGGAATCAGATTGATGACTTTAGAGTATAGAGTATTGTAAAGGGCTCTTGGTGCACCCTATAATTTGCCAGTTAATCTGCAACCAAGTTTAATTTACACCTGCAATGTTGATATCTTACAGTCACGCCAATTAACAAGGCCTCATCTGCATAGTACTTTATCCTCCAATTCAAGCAAGAGCCTTTTAAAAGTGCATTAATCACAAGAAAAGTGCCCACTTCAACAATAAAATTATCAATTTGTTGGGAAATCGCTGCCATTACACTTGGTACAATTGCTTCCCATTCAGCTTCATTATTAGTTCCTACACCCAAGAAGAGAGACCCACCATACACAAAGCATCCATTTGAACTTCTGAGCACAAAACCTACACCAGCACCACCTGAATTACCCCTAAAAGCCCCATCAATGTTCAACTTCACAAAATTCTCAGGATCTTTTCCCAATCCTTTCTTTCCTTATTCAAATTAGGATCATTTTGAAGCCCATTATTTCTTCCAGTAATAGAATCTCTTAACCGTTGAATAGGCTTTCACCAAACATGTTGATGTGATTTGGCTAATTTGCTGGAACTTAAGTTTTTTTTATGCAGTATCTGTGGACAGTGTTTGGAAGGAGCTTAAGTTGTTTACTTCATTTTGAATTTGAGGGTTTATAGTGTACATTCAAATATTAGCTGTTGTTGGGACATTCTGTAGTATCCTGAATTTATAAATTAAAGGATGGAGTATCCTGATGTGAAGATAGAGGACTGAATAATTCAAGCTCTGGATAATCATTATATGCTTTGAAAATTGTTCTTTTCTCATTGAGAATTATCTGATTGACTTAACAAATGATATTGCTGATTAGAAATTGAATTCTGATGAATAGGACTCCAGCATGTCCTTGGTAAATTTACAGATTTCTTAATAGCCTTCCTGTCTCGAGGATGCTCACTGTGATATTTTTTATTTGTTTTGTTTTCATAACCCTAAAATGAGATGAGATTTTTAGCTTATGAAGTTTTGTGGTAGCAAATTGGCTGTATGATTAATCATTAATGTGAACCTGAAAATGATGAATTTTGTTCTATTCACAAGCATTTTTTGTAATTTTGACAAATTTTGAGGCTTGTTAGTTAAATTGTACTTGGGATTATAAATTCCTTGAGTTTTACTTCGATGAGCTGCTGTGTGATGTGTGGGTCTTAAGCCAATTATACCAATTGACCAAGGTTAAGAAAGAGAAGAAATGGAGAAACAAAAGGCGAGGGTTCAGTTCTAAGACAGAAGGTTTTGTTTTAGGGTATGGGCCTTAAGCCAATTATACTAATTGACCAAGGTTAAGAAAGAGAAGAAACGGAGAAACAAAAGGCAAGGGTTCAGTTCTAAGAGAGACGGCTTTGTTTTAGTGTATGATATTTGGCCTTACAAATCCAGTGAGTTGCAATTGAATAGGGTCCTCTGCTGTGCTTACTTACTACAGAGTAAATGCATAAAGTAGAACAACAGAAATAAACCCTACCTAAATGAACTCTAACCTATCTATTACCTTTTTCTTTTTCTTTTCAACTGCAGAAAGTAAGAGAGTGAGTGCATATTTTTGATTTCTAAATCAACAACATGGACAACAAATTATGAATGAATCCCCAAGAACCATAAAAGAGTAAATGAGAAATAGACTGCTATAGCGTGCATATTTCAATTTCTAAATCAATAACATGGACAACAAATTATGAATGAATACCCAAGAACCATAAAAGAGTAAATGAGAAATACACTGCCAACACTTTTTACATACTGTCTCCTAAATGGATTTTACCTCCTTAAAATGACTCAGAAGTAGCAAGGTGGTTGAGGCCAAGTCTGCACATAATTGTTAGAAGAAACGTGTCACTGATACAAAATAATGGATTTCTAACAACTCCAACGAATCTCCTTCTGGAATGGCTGACTGAACAGTTCTAGAGTATTAAGAACGTTAATGGAGTAGGGAAAGAGGTTGCCCGGGTATTTATGCCACAGAAGAAGAGACGAACTTGTTGGTAGCCCAAAAACCGTAAAGCGAAGAGCTCGAGATTGAGGATAATGGTTTACCTCTTTGTCATAGAACTAGTATTGTACTATCAGAACAGGAAAGGAAGGGATGATGGAGAATGATAGAAAACCCAAGGTCTTTCAGGGATTGTGATTCACCAATTTGATGTGCTCTCCATGTGTTGGAACCTGACTGAACCAAGAAGTCGCAACTAGCTTTGTTACTTAAAGTCAATAAATATGTAACTCGTCACAGCATATGTTACTCACTGGGAATGTATGCATGCCAGTTCAACAGTGTTAGAGATTGTGCACGAGTCAAGGCAACGCATAATCAATAATATGATTCCTCTTTATGAAAGTTTGTGTTTTAATGCAATAATTTGAAGCAGTGCATTATGTTTTGGGTTTCTGGCATCCATTCAATCTTCAAGATGAACAATCCTAAAAGCACTAAATATTGTTGTAGAATAGGGTGTACAATCGGGGATTCCATCAAATTGGGCAAAGAGTGAAAATATTTGATCTGCTCTGTTTCTATTGGATGTTAATAAATTCATTTTAAAAATTGTTGAAATCAATTTTTTAATTTATTTTGGTAGGAGAATAAACATCCCAGTACAAAACAAAAATGGCGCTCCCGTCTCTTCCGTTTTCCCCTGAATGCCTAGCGCTTGGTTCAATTTCTTTCCCGCCGCTGCTTCCGGTTGCCTATGATGCGTGCAATGGTGATTACGTCAGCTTGGGCCCTGCTCCTCCCCTGGTCGGGGACTCCAATCAGAAAGTTTTAGCGTCGTCCTCGACCCCTACGACGGGTTTTCCGTCGGCTCTGCTCTCCCGCTCGCTACAGAAAACCTCCGGACCGACTCATCTGCGTTTTTCCCGTCGCGGATCCCTGGTGCTCGGGCGGCCTCGGCGGCTCCCTTTGTTCACGATGTCACTGTTGGTTGTGCTACAGAGCCTGTGCATGGTTTGAACGACCGACCCTCTTTCGGCGGTAGTTCTGGTGGTTGTGAGAACGTTTTAGACGCTCTCAACTAAGGTTCCTCTGTTCCTGCGGCTTCTGGTCGCTTCAATGGTGGGGTTGCAACCCCAAGCTTTGTTCCGGTGGTTAATGGCGCGGATGGTGCGTTTCCTGCTCTTTCCTATGCGGCTATGGTTGACTCAAAGGCTCCTGGTTCTTCTCGCCTATCCTAGCGGGGAAAAGTTCAACCCCTCTCCTGCTCACAATCTCCTCCTGTCGTGGTTTGTGGGCAGGAGGTGATTGAATGAATGAAAGATTTTAATGACGTCCACGAGACTAAACAGCCTATGGGACCGAGACACTCAACAACTTAGTTTGTCTCCAGACTCTTCTCCAGATCAGATCTCCTGCTATTAATTTTGACTAGGAGGCTAGCCGTCTGATTTATCTTATCCTCCTCAAATAACTG
>VDFB02345652.1:0-24343 GCA_007258455.2 Sequoia sempervirens | reverse complement strand
GAGTCCTCAACTTCAATTACCTCCACTTTCACCCTATGCTTCTCAGGGATGTCGGCCAAATTTTCTAGAATTTCAAGATGCTCTGCCTTAACATCAATATGCTTAACTTGCTCAACATTATTACAAATAGGAGACTCAAAATCCTCCTAGATAGGACCACCCACCTTAGAATTCAAAAAACCCTCATCATCCTACCCAATATCTGCCATAGGCTACTTGTTTCCCTCATAAACATCACCCTGAGCCCCTTTAACACCAGGGTTAGGGGAATCCTCCAAACCTTTTGACTCGTCCACACCCTGTTTAACAACAGACCTCCCCTTCTTAGGGCACCTTTTCTTCCCCTTCAAATTATTTTTCACCAAAGGGACAATGGCTTCCCTCATTTCAATATATGTTTCATAACCCTTAGACCATTATTTAGATTCCCCAGATTCATCGACAGACTCACCCTCATCCTCCAAAGATTCATCATAAATAGAGTCTTCTTCCTCAGATTCCTCTTCCCACTCATCCGCTAACTCACCAATTTCATACCCATTGTTCTTACCACCCTTTTTATGAGCAGGGAGCTTAGGGATAGCAAGTAACACCTTCATTTTAATGTGATCAAAAATAAGACTCATAAGGCCTTCATGAAGAATAGCCTTCTTGAGGTTCTTTATGTGGTCCTCAATACTAGTTTCCATGGATACAAGCAGATAAAAGGGAAATGAAACCAGATTGTTGTGGTGGAAGTGATTAAGTAACATGAAATGATAACCATAGATAATAGAGAACCTACCTTCCAAAGTGAAGAATTGCATAATTGTTAGAACAATATCCCTCTAAAGTGGCTTAATGGATTTACGGGTGTACCCACCACTACCAATGAACTTAAGCTTTTGCTTCTCTGAGCCTTTAAAGAAATTTGCTAATGTAATCTTCGCCACAGCCCAATCCCTATAAAATTTTCTTCCCTTCAAAGAAAGACCAGTAACCTCAACGATGAATTCCTTGGTGATGTTGAATTCCACACCTTGGTAATGCAGGACCCTGTTGTTCCAACCATTCACAAAAACCTTTGTCACCTCTGGGTCAGAACAATGAAGCTTCAACAAATAAGGGAAAACTCCACCCTTCTCCAAATGCTCCCAGACTATCTTATTACCACAGAATTCATCACAAGAGCTTGGATCCACTCTACAACAAGCTCCTCCCATGGCGGACTACAACAAAATACACACAACCTGCTCTTTGTTCTTTTGCACAGAAAGGGTTAAGCAAACATACTAGAAGAAAATGCAAAAAATACCCACAATTCGTGTGAGCTTGACAAACCAAGTACTACCAACCTTCAACTCCCAACCCGTGATCTAAAAATCATCTAAAAAATAATAATTAGACAAGCAGGCACTGAACTCAAAGTGCAAAAAACCACCAAGGATGAAATAAAATAATTTATCTCTCCCTATAACTGCTTCCTTGACATCACATATGGTCATAATTAGAGATATTCTAAAGATTAAATGGCATTGAATCATAATTATTCTAATAATTATGAACCATCACACCTATATTTGCGAACCCATTAGCAAGCAAGTTCGCCTCCCGAAAAACGTGAGTAATTCTCACCTCAGAAAAAGAATTAATGATAGATAAAGCATCATTAATCAGATGAGCTATAGACCAAGATGGCGAACTAATCTTTAGGAGAAAATTTATGATGTTTAGGGAATCCCCTTCTAACCAAAGTTTAGTGACCTCTGCTTCTCTAGCCAATAAGAGGCCATGATAGGATACTCCTGCCTCTACAAAGTGATTTGTCATTAAATGATATTATGTTTATTAATATTTTGATTTATAAATAATTGTCAAATTTAAAGTAAATAATATAATTTTACAAATTAATAATATTCAAGATACTTTTATGTCATTATATAGTAGCTCTCATTGTAATAACTTTTAAAAGTTAATCAATAATATCTTTAGGCATTTATCATTCTTTATAAATATATATAAAAAAGAAAATAATGTACAAAATAAACTATAGACACTTGTTTATATATTTGGTTGAAAATATATATATTAAATTTAAAGTAGGATTCAATAAGAATTCAAATATTTGACATAAAAAAATCAAATGTATCATTTAAAACTAAATTAAATGTTGACTTTAGAAAAATAGATATTGGTATTATTTTTAAATACTTTTTAATTGATTAAAAGATACCATTAATATAATAATTTGAAAATTGAAAAAAGGTAAACTTAAAAATATACTTGAGATTGTGACAATTTAATTGACACATGTGTAAAATGAGATAATTATTGTATTGAGTGTGGTGTACATGTATGTAGTTATTTAATTAATTTGTTAGACATGTATTTTCGTAGTTTCATATCTATTGTACATGTCTTAAATTATAATTTTATTTGTACATTTATATTGTATTATTCTTAATTTTTTTTATTTTTTATGATTTTTTTTGTTTATAAGGGTAATGATGGGTTTTTGAAAGGCTCCAAACACTTTTACATAGGCAAGTTCAACTATAGTAGTGAAGCCAAACACATAACAATGAAATATTAAGAAGAGATGACAACTCTAGGTCTAAAAGCTAATAGTTATAAACAACAAAGATATCTCATATATTGAGCCTAAAGCAAACAAAGAACAAATTCTAGTTACATTAGCCAATAATCTCACCTCACAACAATTTAATTTTGTTCTTCACATTAATAACTCTAATTGCTTCTCCCTTAAGCGTCACCCACCTCGAGCCCCCCCTCAACAATCAAATTTCAAGAATATGTTGATGCCTTTACCTATTCTCACAATTCTCCTCTCATTCATCATATGTCATCTTTGTATGTGTCAAATGTGTTTTCCTCTTACTGTCATTCCTTCTCTTTTCCCCCCAAAATCCTATTTCTGAGGGGTTAGGTGTCTTCTCAGCCCCCTACTTTGCCTCTTTCCCTAACCAACCCGGACATTACTACCTGACGCCTCATGAATCAACTTCTCTCCTTACTCGCAACTTTCACTCTTCGATGTACTCATGTCCTTTAGCAATTTAGGATTGGAAAAATAATCTTGTGGTTAATTTATCTAATGCCCTCTTAGACCCCCTTACTTTTAACTTCCTATAAAGAGGTCTTAGTTTTGCCATGGCCCCTCGCTTTGTTCCCCACATTAACTATCTCATTGAAATTGAGAATGTGGTTTGAAATCTCCCTTTGGATGTTGCTAAAGAAGTTAGACAAGATTGTGTCGTGGCTCTTAGAAATGCTAAACCACCCAGATGCAACATTCCATGTGTTGAGTCTCTCACCTTCATCATGCTAATGGAAAGTAATGATCTAATCATTTCAAAAGCTAACAAAGGAAACACCATAGTCATCATGGGTAGATTTGATTACATCTCCAAAATGTTGAATCTTCTTTCTGATACCAGTAGTTATAAAAATTTTTCCTACAATCCGTGCTCCAAAATTTTCAAAAAAAGTCAAATTTTGCATGTCTTGCTCCTCCTTTGATGATGCAACCAAGAAGCATCTTTTACCTTCTAAATAAGTGACCCGTCGCATTTATGGAGTTTCTAAAATTCACAAAGTTGGCATTCCTCTTAGGCCTATTGTTGACACCATAGGTTCTCCTAATTACAAGTTGGCCTCCTTCCTTGCCAAGTTAATCTCCTCGCTCGTGGGTAAATCTGACTCCTTCATCAAGGATTCCTCCCATTTTGTCCAATTTATCCAAGACACTAGATTAGAAAGTAGAAAAATCTTGGTGAGATTTGGCATTGTCTCTCTCTTCACCAAGGTTCCCATTCCCGATGTTATTGAGATCATCAAGCGCAAGGTTAATGGCGAGATTGCCTCCTTAGTGGATTTATGCTTAAGATCAACTTTCTTCTCTTTCCAAGATGTTATCTATAAGTAGGTTGATGGTGTGGCCATGGGTTCCCCTCTCTCTCATATCATTTCCAACCTTTATATGGAGCATTTTGAAGAAATTCCCCTCAAGTCTTCCCCCTCAAACCAAGATGGTGGAAATGATATGTGGATGACACCAATGTTTGTTGGCCTCATGGCCTTAACAAGTTGGAAGAATTTCATGCTCACCTAAACAACATTGCTCCTTACATCTCCTTTACTAAGGAACTTGAATCTAATAACCAATTTTCTTTCCTGGACGTGTTAATCCTCAAAAAAATTGATGGTTCCCTAGGTCATCAGGTTTTCTACAAGGCTACCCACACTAATTTATACCTCCACTCATCTTCCCACCATCACCCAACCCAAAAATTTTGTATTCTCAAAACATTGGCCATAAGGGCCTACCGTATTTGTGACCATGAAAACTTAGACCAAGAATTGGACCATCTTTGTTTTGTCTTTAGGTTGAATGGGTACACCAATAAGCAAATATCCAAAGCCCTCAACCAATCCAAACATCGGTTCCATTCTAACTTAATCTCTATTTTCCCCCAACTTGTTTTTCTCCCTTTCACCACCTTACCAAATTTGTTGAAGGCATCTTCCACAAAATCTCAAAAATCCTTCTTAAAAGGGCCTATGTTGTGCCTTCAAACCCTTTTCCACATTAAAAAATTCCATCCCTCCTCTTAAAGACTCCGGAGATATCTTTCTAGACTTAGGGGTTTACAAAGTTGCTTGTTTGTGTGGCACTCCTTATATTGGTGAAACGGGTCAATGTTTCAACACCAAAATCAAAGAGAACAATGCTGACATCTTACATGATCGGGTTGTTAAATTTTCCCTCACTGAGCACTCCTCTTCAACCAAGCATCATATTTGTCTTGAAAACACCAAAATTTTGTGCAAAGAAGATAATTTTCACAAGAGGAAGCTCAAGGAAGCCATTCAAATCTTAAATCACCCCACTAACCTTAATCGTGATGGAGGATGGAGTCTTAGCCTGTCTTGGCATCCTCTTCTGTATGACCTCTTAAACCGCCATAAAGCCCATCCTTGACCCCCTTTTCTTTTTTCCCCGTTCTTTCTCCCCCTTTTTTGGTTCCCTTCCTGCTTGTTGGTTCGGGTGGTTTCTTGTGCTTGGGCCCTTCCTCCTTTGTCTTTCCTGTAGTCCTTTCCTTTGACCCCCCATCCTTTCCTTCTCCTAGTCCCTAGTGTTTATTTCTCTTTGTTTTTTGTCAAGGTTTGCAGTTTCTTGACTTTTTTTATCTAGTGCTTAGTGGAATCGCATGTCTCTCTCCTTTTATTTGGTGGTTCTTAGTTTTTCTTAGTTGTGGATTCTTTCCATTTTTTTGTAATTCTCCTTTGTTCTCTTTATTGGTTGCTTTTTTAATTTGAGATTTTCTTTGTAAGTTTGTTCTTGTTTTTTGTGCCTCTCTTTCTTTTCTAATGAATTTTTCTTTCCCTCATTCTTTTTTATTTTTATTTTCTGTGCCTTGTTCTTGTTTTTGTGCCTCTCTTTCTTTTTTAATGCCTTTTTCTTTCCCTCTTTCTTTTTAACTTTTATTTTTGTGCCTTGGCACATTTATTTACTCTTTTATATATTATTCATTGTGCCTATATGTATCTATGAATCTTTGCATTTTTGCATTTATTTTCTTGATTGTAATTTAGCATTTGCCTCTTTTCTTATTCTTTTGTTCTTGCATTTATTTTTTGCATATATTCTCATTGATTATATATGCTTATACTTGATTGCATACATTCTATAATATAGTATTATATTAGATCATATTCTTTCTTTTTTAGGTTATATATTCCAAGAAATATGTTTTACCCCCTTTTCTTTGTTGTTATTCTTTGATATTCGCTCTTTGATATATATATATATATGAATAATTCTTAGCAATTTTATACTAGTTGGCACGCATATATGTATTGGTACATATATACTTATTCCATCTTTTTATTCTAGAGCTTTGCATTTTATAATTTTCCTTCCTCCTCTTATGTTTTAATATTTTGTTATTATTTTTTGCAAATAAAGAATTATAGATGCATTTGTATATATATTAGCTCAATTAAATATTTTCTTTTAAGTGCATATAGATTCATATATTTATATTTTTATACTCATTTACTTTCATACATTTTTTAGTTTTTCTTATTTTATAGTGTGAGCACCCTAAAAATCTGCACAAAGCTTAAACTCCATAAAATGGATGAGTTCATGCAAACTTACTAAATGCTCCTATGAAATAATGCATCATGCCTTCATAAACAAGATAACAACACAAACTAATTGAGAGCATAAAATCAAGATACATATCTATCCCATAGTGGATTGGTGCTACTTTGATGTGAAAAGTAGCCCTTTCCCAACCCTTGACAAGCTTGATGTTGCAAATGATGATGGGAAAAATTAGCTCTCATGTGAAGAGAGTAACTTTGCATAAGGATTAATGGATCAAGTTGTGGAGAAAGATCTAAACATTGTGGAGGATTGATACAATAGAGAATCTCTCTATTTATAGAATAGAATGATAGAAGGATGGCAAACATGGAGGATGTGGGACTAAAAATATGCAAATGGTTAAAATCCTAACACACAAAGCATGATTAGTATTTTAAAACAAAGCTAATAATCAACATCCCTATGAAATAAATCAACATGCTTCATGATGCAATCAAAACAACAAAGGATTAGATAAACTAATTGAAAGCATACAATAAAACATGAAGTAAATCATATCTCATATTGGATTGGTGCTTCTATGGAAAGAAGCCCTTTCCCAATCCTTTGTTAAGCTCCATGATATGATGATATGAAATGCTTTGAAGATGATATGAGGTGGACAAAATCAGTTCTCAATTGAAGAGAGTGACTTTGCATGAGATTCTGGAGGATTTGTTGAAGAATGAAGCCTCCTATTTATAAAATGTCAAATGCTAAGAGTGCCAAAATAGAAACAATGTGGGATAAGGTGAAGCCAATGAGATGGAAGCCACTTGTCAACTTGTGACAGGTTATGAATGAGCACATTTTGGTCAATGTGCCAAAGAGGGGGAGATTCAAATTTGAATTTGAGAGTTAAATGTTGAGTGGGGGACATGTAAGAGAATTTATTGCCATGTTGGATGTACATGTCAACTTGTTTTTGAATTCAAACTTGAGGGAATATTCCAAAAGATGCCATGTTGAGGAAAATGATGAATTAATAAATCAATAAATTGATTTATTTGTGCAAGTGGGAAAATATAGAGGATGTGATGGGTGGTTAGATTAGGTTAATCAGGATTAGATTAACTTAGATGATGATTAGATGCTTTTGACATTCAACTTAAATCTTTGAGTTTATTTAAATTAAATGAGAAGAAATTGATCATTAGAGATTTAATTAAATAACTTTGATCTATTTAATTAAATGGAGATCTTTAGAAGATTAATTGATTTATTTAATAACCTTTAGGAGATTGATTAAATAAACTTGATTTATTTAATTGATGAGCGAATATGATTTAATTAAATGCATGATGTCAATTTCCATGTCTACATATAGCAATAATAATGTAGGTAACTTTTCTAGTTTTTTATTGTTAATTTATATTCTTATTTTTATTCATATTGAATTTTTTTTTTCATTTACATTTTTTGTCTTATGTGCATGTATCATTTCTATTTTCATGTTTTATATTCTTTTATTTAGATATGCATATGTAAGTGTTAATATATATAGTTTTTCATGATTATATATTTTTTAGTCTTCTTCTTTCTTGTTTTTATATTCAACGCATTCATTCATTGATATATATATATATCTTAGACTTTATATATAGTTTTCTCCTCTTATGTTTTAATATATTGTTATACTCTTTTGAATATATAAATACATAGATGCATTGTATTTGTAAGCTCAACCATATATCCTTTCAAGTGCATATATATAGATTCATATATTCATATGTATATTTTCAAGCATATTCTTGCACTCTCTCTTATATCAATATATTAATATATAATTTAATGATTATGCATATTCTCATATATATTATCTCATATTCTCTCATATATACTTAGGTGCATATTTCCTTTCCTTTTTCATCTTTTATATTCGTGTGTGTGTCTTTGTTAAAAAATATTTGTTTTTTATTTATTCTCTGACTTTTGCTCATTGTTATTTATTAAATATATCTTAACCTTTTTATACTTCTTGTCATGCATATATGTATTTATATTTGTTTAGTTATCTTTTTCTTCTATTTTTTTGCAATTTATATATTTATATCATGTTTCCCCTTCTTTTTTAATTTATTGATATTCTCATTGGCATAGATAGATATTTTTGTTATTTGCATTCTTTTTAATTATCTTCTTTTAAAATTGTCTTTTATTTTTCATGATTATGTTTTTTCATATATATATATTCTCTTATTCTCTCATATATATTCTTTCATATTCACTCATCTATATAATCTCATATATGCATATTCTCATATATATGCATATGTTCATATATTCTCATATGCACATTCTCTTTTATATATTTTTTCATGATATATATATATATATATATTTTTTTTTATTTAGACCTGGTAGAATCGTAGGCAATTTCACCCCATATAACCCAGAAGTAGACCCGGTAAACTTTTTAACGTGAACTGTGGCGCCGGCGCTGACACGCCTCCGGATACCACTCTGGGTGGCTGGAGACTAGACCTCGCGGACCAACCTCCGCAATGTGAAAGATTTAGCCAACCAAGCTAGGGGCCCCAACCCAACAAACTCTTTTTATATATTTTCATTATATATATTATCTTTTTCTTCTAGTGTTTTGTATTTTATATTTGTATATTCTTCTCTTCTTATGTTGTAATATATTGATATGTTCTTTTGTATATATAGATACATAGATGCATTGTATTTGTAAGCTTAATCATTTATCCTTTCCAATGCATATATAGATTCATATATACATATTTATATATACAAGCATATTCTTACATACTCTCTTTCATAAATAATTCTCAATAATTTTATAGCAATAATAGTGTGGACAATATATTGTAGCATTTGTATTTTTAGTTTGCTTTCTTTTTATTTCATATATAGATATATATTTTATCACTTGCATATCCTCATAATCTTTTCATCCATCTATAATTTCTTTGGCTCTATTCTCAAGTAATGCTTATACATATAAAATATAGATATACATTTATGCATACATACATACACTTTATAATTTTGTTGCTTAATATTTCTATGTTCATATATTCTTAATGTTATGTTATATTTTGACCTTCATCTTTTTTTTCTTCCCTCTTTATTTTGTATTTTCAGTGGTTTTATTTGTTCTCTTAGTTGATTTATTTTTAGGTGTTAATAATTTCTTTTCTTTTTTTCCTTTTATCTTCTAAGGTTTTAATTTTTTAATTCCTTTCCCTCATGGGGAGTGTTTCACCCCTCTCTTTCCTCTGCCCATCTTCTTAAACCAGTTTGGCCTGCAACTAATCATCTATTATTCTTTTCAACTCTTTATCTTGATGATGGATCATTATGTGTGATTTGAAACGTTACGAAAAAATGAGCACACAATCAAATCCAAAAGTAGCTAAATTAATTCACATATGGATTGTGGAAATCTAATTGCATTGAAAAAAAAAATTCCAACAATACACTAGTCTAGTGGCTTAAACCCATATAGATCTAATAGCCTTGGATACTAGTAGCAATATCATGCCCGCTAAATTATAAAAACCCTTCCTAGTCAATCTTTCTTTTCTAGCTACTACTCTTAATTTAGAGGAATTCAAAGGGCTACTTGAGACTCTGTTACTAGAATTACATCTAGGAAATTTGGATCCTCAAACTTTCTCATTTTCTTGGATGAAGAAGGATACTATATGTAATCTGGACCGCATGTGAAGAGTTGGAAACCTCCAAGGCACTGATCCCATCAACCATTTTTGTAATCCTTACATTAGAAGAGACTAAGTTATCCACAAGGTTAAGCCTTACCGTTAAAGGGAAAACCTCAACCCCTTTGTTCACCTCCATAAGGTTGACCACATCAAGCTTTGTCAAGGGAAACACCTCTACATTCTCTTAGCAAAGACGACTTATTTTTATCCTTCACTCTCCATAAATTTTGCCTCCTTTTATTGATATGGCAATAATTGAGTGGCTAGACTTGTGGTACTTCTAATTGTTTATTTTATTATAATTAACAGTATTCAATTTTAAAATAAAAGTATAGTTTATTACATTAATCAAGATATTTTTAAACATCACCAAATTCATTAATCATAAATGAACTACATGGTTAATGAAAATAAGACAACTATTTATCACTTTTTTTTTGGTAAGTAAGTTGCAATTTAGAGACTGCTCCATCTATTAATCAGAAAAATTTACATGACTTTACTTGGACACCTGCCCTTTTACATGACTTTACTTAGACACCCACCTTTTACAATTAAAAAAAACTAAAGAAACAAAATCTTTATGACATTATCTTCTAATTTCTACTCATCTATTCTCATATTAGAATCAAGTAATAACAAAATCCCAGACCTATTACTATCTACTTCGTATCATTTACATGTTGCATTATACTATTCTACTATTCACAATACTCTTCTATTACCTAACCCATTTGTTCCTATTCTTGATTTATGAACTCAAACATCCATTCTAGCTCAAAGTTAAGCTCAAGATTTATATGATTTTCTTCATTAAGGAACCACCTTTCACCGTCTTGTGTTGATGTTGCATGAGGGTGGCTGTGCTGAAGTTCAAGAGGAAAGGGAACCATTAAACGACAACCCCATTTTCCAACAATATTTGAAAGTCCTTTGAAATAGGAAAGCCAACTCCTAGTCTTGCCGCCTATAGGTAGAACCTCCTCCAAATTACCAAAAAAATATCTTTTACCAATGCTAGTGTGAGGACCTGAACCGTGTCTTTTAACTCCCCCAAATCTAACAGAGAGGCCACAAAACAAGATGACATGTCTTTGTTAACACCTATGACGATTATCTGTGACCATAAAATTATTGCCCAACACCCACTTCACTGCCAACAGTATGAGCCTATGATGAGATTTAAAAACCATCTTCAACCTGTGGTCAAAAATCTCACCGAGGAAGGTCATCTACCTTTGAGAACACACCAATCTTATGGGGGTATCCGTTATTGTAATATTGAGATGTCTCAGAAAATATTTGGAATTATTTTATTCCCTACCCAATCCAATTAATATAGCTCTTGTTCAAGCCATTTCGCATGGTCCATCCAAGCCAAACGTGCGAGTAATGGCTAAGTGAACTTAGAATAATTTCTCCAACCATTATATCTCCCTCGAACTATAAGGAAAAATTATTATCTTGCACTTTGTGATCCTCTGTATCTTTCCAACACTTGGCAAAGGCCTTCCAAAGTGGCATGAAGAAAATGAATCATCGTAGTTGCTCACCTTTGAAAGAAAGCCACCACATGCTAATCAAAACCAAGCTCAAATAATCATGTGTCCTATAACAAATCATGATTACTGTGGCATCCACTAGATCGTATCACTTAGGCTCCAAAATGACTTGGTCAACACCATCAATTGTCATATTAGCGAGTGTGTGCCCTTGTTAGCCTTAGAATATACATGATTTGCTATGTTGGTCTCTAACTTGGAAATTAGTTCTAGTGCCACATCAAGAAAAGACTTTAGTTTTCAACCTTGCTTTTTTTTTTCTAATATAGTGTTTATGACTATAGTCAAATCACTCTCAATTTCCATATTAGTGATTTTATGTTTTAAACACAGTCTTAGACCAAGAATGAGAGTCTGCAGTTCATCCTTATTGTTCAATCCCTTCGGAAGTTTACTTGATGTTTTGAAGATGATTTGACCATTCCAATCCCATACTATATGTTCGACTTGAAAACAATAGGGTTACCTCTTGATGATCCATCAAAGTTCATCTTATGCCACCCAAATTGAGGCGGTTACCATTTTGTCTTATCTTGATTGATTTGGGACTCCAATCCACCAACCCCAATAACACGAGAACTATTTATCACTTTTTACTATGAATAAAATATAAAATTATTATTGACTATTGAACAATTAAAATAAATAATGTTTACATAAAAATATATTTGAGGGTCAAAGGCTTGCAACACAATTGGTTGACTGTGATTGGTGAGGGTGACGATATGTTTCTTGATTATGACATCTACCAAGATGATGAGAACTATTCACGTTCCATTTTTGTCATATTTTAATCTTTTTTCATATGCCTCCATATTCCATTTCCATATCATATGTATATCATTTTGTCACTTCTATGCTCTATATATATATATATATATAATTGGGGTGGGGATCACAACCGTGGAGTACTTGCCAAATTTTAGCTATTAATAACACTCTCTCTCTCTCTCTCTCTCTCTCTCTCTCTCTCTCTATATATATATATATATATAATTGGGGTGGGGATCACAATTGTGGAGAGTACTTGCCAAATTTTAGCTATTAATAATTTATTTACTTTATTAACTATGGACCAAGAATATCCCTGCTATATTAATTTATTGTTGTAACCTCCAATATTTTAGTTTTATATTCTATAGTGAGGTTTTTCTCTTGTTTATTTTAAAGTAGACTTGTTAGCCATATCCCTACATTTGTGGTTAGTATTATTCTAATCCATAAATTGTGGATTATGTGAAAAAAAAAAAAAAAAAATTATATAATGTCATTAAAATTGCCTAGAAGGAGATATGGCAACATGGGTTAGGAAAGAAAAACAAGGCTGGAAAATAGTGTAGAAATGGGTGTGAGAAAAGGTGTAGAAAGTGTATGATGTTTATAATCTGAGTTTGTAACAGAGTGTTTCAACATCTCATGGATCGAGCAAGGCCCACTCTCTTGAAATGACAGTGATGTTACTTTTTATAATTTGATGTGTTTTATTTTAAATAGTGTGATTTGATTTATTTATTAAAATGTGTGAAGAGAAGAAGTTTTGTGATAGCTAATAATAGAATTCAATTAATGTTTTTAGCTACATTTCATATGCTCGCCTCACTACCTACAATCCATGTGCATATAGCCACAACATCTTTCCCAAGTTTATGCCTCCCGATTGACGATTGACGCTTAGACCAAACTGAATTTAGTTATTAATATTAATTTTTTCTCATTATCTAGCCCCAATTGTGGACAAGGTTCAAATCTCCCAAAGTATGTATGATAAAGGTCATGATTGTACCCAGTGACTTCGGTGAAATGAATACCTCTCAATCATTAACTCTCACAAAAAGAGTTTAAGAACATAGACTTGTACTCTTATATTGAGGCGAAAAAAACTCAAATGATATAAAGTCCTCCATATATATTTGCCCATCCCCATGCAGCTACTTAAGTGCATTTTCTGCTTATATTTAAACCAGTGTTCCCATGCAAATTTAAAATTGCATTTTCTGCTTATATTTAAGCAGCTGGAGTGTTCCAATGCAAATATAAAATTGTGGAAAAAGGATAATTTAGAATCTTCCCTATTTTGGTGGAGCGGCTATTATGTAGGAATTGAAAATAAGCTGTGAAAGAAAATGGAAGGTTGAAAATAAATAGTGGCTGCATATTGAAAAAGCTGATAAGTAGCTCAATAAAAAAATTTCCCTCTTTTATTTGCCTCCAATTTTTCCCTCCAAATTTTATCTACTAAAATTATAATTAATGTTATTTATTCATACATATAAATAAATAATAGCTACAGATTGACTGTTTAAAGGTCACCAGCCCCACAAATTAGTGCATGGAGACCTGCCCCTAGTTAGAATGCAACTACCTTAAGCTTTGGGGCTCCACAATTTCGAAACTTCAATTCAAATTTTGGAGTGGCAAATGAAACTCAGATTTATCGGTGAAAACGACCTGAAATGGCTAAATACAGTGTCTTGGATTCACACGACAACGGTGGCTTAAAACTTCACTTCTGTGCAAACGTATGGACTGACGTTTACAGCGAGTCTTAAGATACAAAACCAAGTTTATTTTTATTCAAAAAGATTTGAAAATTGATTCTTTCATACAATAATAAAAAGGTAGCGTGGGTAGAAAGTTACCTACTTTTATTTTTAAAAGATTTTGAAATTTTATAATTAGAGTAAAATGTTGACCAATTTTAATAATGTGGAATGTTGGCCAATTTTGTTTCTCCTAATTCTTGGCAGTTCTCGCAACGCAACATCGACTTGGATATTACGCGTTCAGGGGAAATTATTAATGGCGGGCTTACTACAAACCATCAAGCCAATAACATTTGTTACAGGGAATGCAAATAAGCTTGAAGAAGTCAAAATGATCTTAGGCCAAACCATTCCTTTGCGATCTTTGAAGCTAGACTGTAATTACCTCTTACACATTTCAATTCATTTGATCTCGTTATTACTATTTTATCTCGTTTTATACCAGCAGTTGCACCACTGAGGCAAAGTTTTTCTTTCTTTTGGTTTTGTAAGTTTAAAGAGATTTTAGTTTGTTTAAATAAACGAAGCTAATTTCACTACATTGTTTATAAAAGCCGGTAGATAAATAAAGCCTGTAATATATCAAGGCCATTTTGAGAGAAAAAATCAGGACGGTTTTGTTCAATTTAGGTGTTGAACAAGTGTTGTATTTTTTATTTTTAATGAGTAGGATGGGGATGTAAATTTTTGGATTTTTTTTCATTTCTATTCATGTTTTAGAAGATTATGTTTATTTTTTACAGGATTCGTGTTGTAGAACAGTAAAACAAATGTGCTGAATTTTTTAGTACTGAAATTTTACTTGTAAATATTTTTACTTTTCTTAAACAATATTTATCAAGTTTATTTTCTCTACAATTGTCACAAGTCAGAGTCTTGGAGGGAGATGCTCTTTGGAAAGAACTAGTTAAATTTCGCATCAAACCACCTCAGCTGGTCAATCTTGGGGTACTATGAGTTGGAAAAACAAGATTCTTCTAGTTCATTTCTTCAAAACCCATAGATCTGCCCCCTTCAATTCTATTTGGAAAGCTTGGCAGATCACTTCAACTAAATGGTTTGGTTTGATCAATCCCTTAGCCATGGCTTAAGTTTTCCTTATTCCTCTATTTGATGGAATAGGTTGGTGCAACAAAATGACAAACCTTTAGGTAACATTAGTAGGCTCAAAGGTAAGTGCCTATTTAAAAAAGGTATTCAAGTTTATCGGGACTCTTGTGGGACTCCACCACAATGATTTGGAAATCATGGCCTATGCTTAAAATGCAGTTTCACCTTTTGTGTGTGGTAAACATCCAATTCTTGAAATCCAACAACTTGTTACTCTTGAACTTTGTAATCTGCTATCCCTAGATTGTCATGCTAACTTTTTGAATGATTGATGATGGCCTGACGCGTGCAACATCTGCTTATTTCCCCTTAGATCCATCTACAAACAAATCCTTCCTCCTATCATCGTCACACCCCATCTCAATAAGAAGTGGCATTACTCTTTTCTCTGGTTCAAGTGGAATAAGTTCAGCCACCAAATCTGGAAGTCCAAAGCTAACGCTCAGTCTAGCTCTTAGCATGGAAACTTCTTCATGTTAAACTTCCTATCGACAACTGCCTTAAATTTGTTTATCCTCAGTCCACCTGTCCATTTTGTGCTAAAATGAAATCCATAAAACATGTCTTTTGGCTCTGTACACATGCCTGTAATTTATGGCACTTGTTGTTCACCTCTCTGCCTGCAACATGGACTTGGAAATCAACTCTCTTGGGTGCTTCCCCTTCCTGGGTGTAGACAAGTGATTATCAAACTCCTCTAAAAATTCCATTGTCTTGCTGTTTTCTCTAACACCATCCTCCCCTCTCAAATAGTACTGTAAATGATATTTGTGCTAATTTATCCCTCCAAATTGGTAATCTGCAAACTGTTCAGCTTTTCATTGTTCTTAATGAGACCTTACACAACCTCCTTCTATAGCTGCACACAATTAATGAGGGCATCGGAGGTTCGAATCCGTCATGTGCCCTGTTTAACCCCAACCTTCAGCCTAACAGCCCACTGTCTGGTATGCTCTCACTTTTTGAGTGATCTTTAGTAGTGGAAACATTCGGTTTGTCTGGTACGCTGAATTGTCTCATTAGGAGGGGAAAAATCCATCAGCTTTTCTGGACTCGTCTTCCCTGAATATTTGCTTGGGAAATCAGTAGAGAAACGGAGAATGGTCTTTCTTCAGGCATCACAACCTTGGCTTGGTGGAGTTATGAGAAAGGACTTGATAGGCAAACTTTGACTTATTGTGCTAAGACTGCTAATAGATTGATAGTGTACTGTGTTGGCATGTGTATTATTGTTGCGCTGGAAATGCAGTACTTTTCAGTCTTACAGAAGAGAAGACATATTTTCCAGCTAATGCCCATTTAATTGGTTACCGAAGCTCTTAATTGAGTTAATTCACAGGCGCTCAGGACAGCTAACTCGGAGTTTAAAGATTGCAGTTTACTCATTGTTCGGTGCTGGCTCGTGTTAGAATACATCTGTTCATTTCAGGAACTTTTTGAGTGCCTTTCGCAGGCCTCAATTTTATACCTTGTGTTTTTCATGGATATGATTTGGCATAGAATGTAGGACAGCAGCTCACTGTCTGCTGTTTCTAGGCTTTTGACTGCTGTCAAAAGCTTCTATCTTTTGCTTTCTCAGTTCTAAATTTCTGTACCTCTGTTTTGCTTCATCCAATAAATTAAAAAAAAAAAAACTTTTCATCCGGTAAATTCTATTGACGAGCAAATTTTAGACCATGGAGGAGGTCGCAGAGAAATATCGCCCCTGAGAGAGCAGTTACATGGCAGAAGCTCTAGAAATGAGATTTCTACTAGGGTTTTGCCCTTTCGATAGCTCGAGTACAAAAAAATTTGTCCAAGACTTCAAAATATAAGTCAGAAAGATTAAAAAATTGGCGCCAGGTATTTATATTCCAACATAAAAAAAAATAGCATACATATGTCAAAGCCGATTTTATTCAAACGATTTTAATAGATCTACTTTAAGCTTCCTCGTTACACATGGTTTTGTGATAATGCATTAGGAATACTAAGACAGTAATCGTGATTAATGCCTTTACCAGAATTATTAAATGGATTGCGCGCTACTTAAATCACTGGACAACCCAACAATTTGAGCTTATACTAAATAACTAGTACGAAAACAGCTAAGACTGTTAAAAGGGTAGTGATACCTACCTAAATATCAACACCCCTGAATCACGCTGCAAGAAATAGAGTACTTTTAGTGGCCAATTTCCAACAATACTTCAGGACTAGAATGCACGCCACTTAAATAACTGGACAACCCAACAAACTGAGTTTCTAGTACATAACTACTACAAAGAGCTAAGACTGTAGAAAGGATTGTGATAGCTACCTAAATATCGACACCCCTGAAGCATTCTGCAGACTGTCCCCAAAACAAATAGAGTACTTTCATAGATAACATACTTCAGGATTGTAATCCAGATGAAACAATAGACTGTCTTCCATACAAACTCACGATCAATATTATGGAGTATGGATATTGCTGGGTTTGACCACCTGAGCTGCTAAACAACAAAGCTTAGAGAATTTATATATTTTTTAAACCAGTTGGAAGTCTGAGGTAAATATTTTTATTTTTTTGATAAATAAGGGGCCGAAGCCGAGAAGATTGTATTAAAATTAAAAGTATAAGGATTAATAAGACTTGAAGTCTCAACAGGAGATAAAACAAACAAAATCATGACTTAAATTTCTCCTGCTCTTAGTAACTCCACAAATAAGAATTCTTCAGGCCTCAAATTCATTAAAAGTGTGACCAAACTAACTTCAACCCGCAAAATCAGCTAAGCAAGCATGGATCCTGTAAAGAAGAAGAGGAGGAACAACACAGGTATAGTTAATGTTGAATCACAGCGGGTGACCTGCTCTTGTGATGATGGTGCATCAACCTCATCCTCTACCTCGCCTTTGTCAATTAAAGCCATTATGCATCAAAGAAAGCATCACGATGCTAGGAATAATCAAGTAACATTGTATACAGGGACCATGGACCATTTGAATCCGCAAGATGGCAGCAAGGAAGGCATTTTTAAAGCAACCAAGTAATAAAGTTATTCCTCAATACACTTCTACCTTTCCTTCAGTGCAAACAGTTTCTCAGCACATGTACGGGGAAGTTGAACCCCATAGTGTATTAAGCAATTTCAACAATACTGATGTGCCTGTTGATCAACTCTTTGTAGATAGATTCAATGAACTAAATGGAAGTTCAAATAAACAATAGCTTCAACCATAGACCAGTGTGAATCAAGCAGATCGTGGAACTATTGCAATTCATGGTGATGCAAGTGCAGTATTTGGACCACCTTTGGTAGTGAACAGTAGTTAAAATGAACTCTGTGGAAGTATAGCTGATTGGCAGAGGGATGGATTCAATAGTGACTCTGGGAAATTTGTTGGGAACCATTTTGAGTCTTCTTCTTATTGCCTTACTCTTTCTTCTCCAAGAAGAGAGGCCTACTTGAGCGATACAACTCCAAGAGGAATTAAAAGAAAATGCAGTTGCATTGAGGAAGCCACTCAGACTAGCACAGATCAGAAAATTGGATCTGATTATTATAGCTGGCATGCAAAACTCTGCCCAAAGATGGTGCAAAAAATGCATACAAGGAAGTGGAGATCATGCAGCACTTATCTGGTCATCCTAATATTGCAACACTTCATGCAGTGTACGAAGATACAGATTCTTTGCATCTGGTAATGGAGATTTGCTCTGGGGGACGCTTGGTTGATTCCATGAAATTAGTTCTTATTTGAGCTGGAAGCTGCACAATTAATCAAACAGTTGCATGTTGGAACTGGGAGTGAAACCAATTCTGCAATGTGGACCTCTTTGCGAATGGTGTTTGTAGTAGCCATTGTTTCCTTCTCTGCCTTCTTACTTGACTCTCCACTCTTAGAATCCTAAACGTCTCTCTACTCTTCCTCTCGGATGTCCTTAAAAGCCTTACCCACATAAAGCCTTGCTCCTCATGGAGTTATCTGTTTAAGTGTCGTTCCATCAACTCCCATATTTTCCAATGCATCTGCCATTGTATTGCTTTCTCTATAAATATGGTTAATCATTACATTTTCAAACTTATCCATCAGGTTTATTGTTGAATCTAGTAAAGATTGTAATTTCTAGCTCAACACTTTCTTAGCTCTTATCGCATTTACCACAATAGTCGAATCCCCTTCAATTTCTACCTTTGCCAAGTTCAATTCTATGCAAAGGGATAGCCCTGACACTAGAGCCTTAAATTCGCACCATGTTGTCTGAGGTAAATATTAATTCTTGCTATTCTACAATTTGTAAGTTAATGATTCCTTTATTCTGCAAATGCTCAGGCAATAACGAATTGCAGTAGCCATTAGAGAACATTTGATTCCATAGTGGGTGAAAGCCATTGAGATAAACAGGGTATTGAAAAAAATGCGTCAGATTATTGTCTACCAATCATAGGCATCATGAGAGATCTTCAACACTCAAATTGTTTTGTAATATACTCATCCCGCGAGTTAAATTGGGATTTGGATGCAAGATTTTTTTATATCAATTTTTATTCGAACTGAGCTAAAAGGATGATGCAGAATTAGACTGACCTATGCTCCTCCTCCCAAAAAAAAATATTTTCAACAGCACCGAACATCCCTTATATCAGAAAAAGGAATCTCCTAAAATAACCACCAACCCCCACGATCCCATCCTCTATTTACTGTTGTGGCAGAATTTTAAATGCCTTTTTGTACCGCTCACTGTTCCACTAAAGATTGTTCTTTTATGGAGATACCTTGTAACTGCCGCTGATATTTAATTACTCCCAAATTCACCAGCGAGGAATCACTGAATGGTTTCCATCAAAAGAATACATCAACAATAAGGGAAAGCTATCTAAATTCTATTACGTCACTATCCTAAGATCACAGTCTGAGGGTCAAGAACTTAGTAGCAGTTGTCTTTCAAACCATAACCTCTTGTTTTATTGTGCATACAAGTACACTACTCTTGAGGGATTATTTTCAGAATTTTAACACGTTAGAAAGACAACATTCCTAATTTGTTGTACAAAATCAGTTATAAACATGTCCATCTATTATAGACCAACGACTGGTAACTGTTAGTACCAAGGCTAGTATAAGCACTGTACAGCTAAGTCCAACTGCTACTCTCCCTACTAAAATTTCCTCTCATTGGTTAGTTTCTTTGCAATAGCAATAAGTAGCTAAATTTAGTGTAGACACGAATCTGATATAGTCTCAAGTACAGCGTTTTAACATATCATATCAAGTGCAAGGTCCACAGAAACCTCAACTGACAAGTAAGTCTCTGTTTCATTTTTTCAAGAGATTGTAGTATTATAACCAGTTCGTTTGCCCCAGTCACAATTTATTGTAGTAATATTTATCTGTAAGTTAGGTCTAGATGTCAGGAATAGGCATTACTATCTATTATTTCACAGAAGTATGGAATTATGTTGTTGTTAAAATATTTTAAATCCTCGAGTGGTTACAACTACTGAAATTAACAATCCATACCACAGGGCTCGTACCTTGCATGATTTTTGTAAGGTAGAATCTTCTTACTTTGTGCATCAAGTTCTTCATTTTTTAACATGCGACCAACTAAGAAACTGTTTTCCATTCTATACATTCTATACATAACTAATTGGGACAAGTACTTGATAGATCTATATTAGAATTTTAGTTTTAGTATTTTAGCCTCTTGAAGAATTTATATGCATTAAGATCAAGTCCACTATTGCACATTTAGCAAGTGGAAATAGTAAACACACTAAGCATAAAGTTCCATATCTTATTATGCTATGGGGATTTCTTGATTGAGTATTTTTTTGGGGAGGGGTGGGGTTTGCGCATTGTGTTTCACTGAGAGGTTCTTGTGTTAGATAGATTTTGGGGGGTTTCATCATGATTCCAATTGTTTGGTTTCACCCTTTGGTTGTGAGTTGATTCCATGGAACGAATACTCCTAGTTTAAAGGGATCAAGAATCATTGCATACAAATAGATCTCTTACTCACACTATATGGCATGATTCATGAGCAAAGAATTTTTAGACAAAAAGTCTAAATGGTATAATAACAATGACACAATCTGTAGACTAATTTGTTGTACTATTCCTAAATATTTGAAACATCACCTTGGGCACACCAAGTGTCCTTATACTACTTAGGCCATCACCCAGCAGTTGTTTGGAAACCCCAATTGTTGTCCATATAATAGTGATGCTTTTGGGAATGTCAAGCAGGCATCGGCTTTCATGAGTTCTTTGTTGATGTTTTGACAATTATCCTATCTAGTCTTTTAGACACTGCCAACTCTCTTTAGCAAAACCACTCATGTCTACAGGATTCAATTCACATAGATGACTGCATACAATATATCTCATGCTTGTTTATAAAATATCATCTTGAGGATCTTGTAGAATCCTTTGTTCATACTCAGCCATTCGGTGTGGACAGTTTTCAGGATATACAACATAATCATTTGAACCTTCAAGTTCTTTTATCAACTGAGGTTATAAAGACATGTGTTGAGAGTCCCTCACCATCGTTTCCTATTGCTACCAAGTTTCGTGTTGCTTCTTTGAGGCTTCCAATGATTTAGTGCAGCAAGACCATCATTATCTTCTTTACATAACAAATTGGGACAAGTACTTGATAGATCCATCAATTTTGTTTTGTGAGTTGCTTCTTTTAGACTTGGAGGACACTATTGAGGACTTGAAATTCCTCTTCAATGAAAATACCACAACATCTATTATCTCATCTTCTTGGGTTTCTTTTTCTTTCTCCACCTATTCCTGCTTCCATTATGGCACATTTCGTAGTTCATTAGTCCTTAGGTTTGACTCCATCACCATTGACACCTTTTGCAAAAGTATTGGATACTCATTGGTGCAGATCTCTTACATAGTACCTAATTTCTCTTATCAGTATTTGTCATAGCATAGCAATGGTTTGGAGAGTCTTGATCAGTTTCTAGAAAGATCATCTTCATTTTTGGTTCTTGTTCTACAACAATTCCACATGAACAAGCAGCTTCTAGAGACGTATATTTTGAGTTTTCTTCCCTCATATTCCTTTTAGGAATGGAAAGGTCTTTTGCACTTGTTGTTCAGTTTGTTTGTTTCTAAGGAGAGAAATGTTTTCTAGTGTCCATAGATCAACTTTGTAATTTATTGTTGAGCATTTACCATTAGTGCAGGAGAGTACACTTTGAGGGGGGCTGCATGGTCTCACTTCTTCTCTCTTGTTTGGAGTGGGAGGTTTCCTCACATGAGGTTTTATCCTTGTCAGTCTTTCAAGCAGAATCATCCAGCCCTACTCTCTTCTTCCTCTCTTTGGAGGGATTTTTTCATTCTCATATAAGGGAGTTTCCTCCTCTCTTCTTTTGGGGGAGATCATTTTACACATGGGTACATAACATTGCTACACATTTGCCAAAACCCATTCCATCTATTTTACCCAGCTAAGCTACACTATGGGGGTTGTTGATGCATATTTATTTTCTTACATATGATTTATTTATTACATTAGCATGCATCTACAACAAGCTTACTTAGGTAGGTATCTTCTTGAGTAGCTTGTACAGTGTATTTGCATTATGTGAGGTATACTTTCCTTGTTTGGTGGAGTTGTACTACCCGTGTGTGACTACATCTCCTTTATCTCGTACTTGTACATTCACATCTCTTGGTGGAGTATCCTATATATACCCACTTGTAGCTCACTTTTGAGCACCCTTGTTAATCCATTCGCATGCATATTGGAATGGCAGTCATATTGCATTTCTGCAATCTTTAGTTCAACTTTTGCTATTGTGGCTTGTTCATGTCATTAGATTCGGGGAGGTTTGCCCCATTGACAAATCTTACAAAATGTCATTGTAGATGTTCATTGTTCAATATTAAAATAACACAATTAGTAGTCAACATTATATGGGTCTTCATTAAGAACTACATCATCATTGTTAACATTAGATGATGTGGGTAGATTGGAAGAACCACAAGCAGCCCCATTGCCACTTGCAATAAAAGTATGTTGGCTCATTGACTCCTCAAAAAGCGAAAATGGCTACAAAATTAGAGGAAATTAATTCCATTGCTTATTCTAGCAACTTTTAATCTTATTGTGGCACTACTTGTCAAAAAATGCAATATTTGTTTTTTCCCCTTCTACTTGTCAAACAAAATGCAGGTGAAAATGATCATTGATTTAGGATTTAGGATGTGATTTCATGGTAAAAAATCAAACAAAATACATTGAAATTACCACCCACCATTGGAATCACCAAGGAATTGTCCTGGCATAGCTATAATTTCCTAAGCATGCTCATAAACAATTCCAAATGAATTTGTGCACAAAAAACCGTGCCCTAGGTGAATCAAACCCAATTCATATTACAAAACAATTAATTGTATCTAGGTAAAATTAGTTTTTTGGCTGATTTGGTAACATAAAATATATTTAAAGGAGAAAGGGCAAAGTATTCATCACAATTCATAATTTTTATACAATATATGTCTAGGTTCATATGATTTTCTAACATACACTGAAGAAGAGTCAGTAAAAGCTAAAACTAAAGGTATACCCATGTGTAAAAACAATGTTAATGCCTAATTAGATTGTCACTAAAGAAATTTGTATTCAAACATATCCAAAGTCAATCATATTTACAAAGATTCATTAAAGTTGATTGTGTTGTGACCAACACATGCTAGCTCCTTGAGCTTGGGGCCATGAGAAAATGTTTGCGGAGATATGTTTTAATAATTGCCCCTTGAATTTGCTGCATTCAAATGGAATTATGTTTTCCTTGGGTTTTGTCTTTCCTATTCTATCTTTGTATACCTCTATGTCATTTTCTTTTCTAGGCTCTTTAACTATTTTAATCTCAGATTACCCCTATTTGATTTTTATTTTCTTTTGTACCAAATCAATACTCATTCAAATTCTCTAAGTTTGCAAGATTGTTACATGTTTCATAATCTCAATTGTTTCTTGGTACAAGTATCAGTAATTGCACACCAATATTTGTTGTCTTAAAGTTTTTCTACTTCACAAGATCTTGCCAAGTGTTATGATCTCATGCCATCAAACATCACACGCATGTGAATGTGAAACCTAGAGTTTTCATTTTTCTATGTTTCCCAAGTCCTCCAGATCACTTCATAGATCTACTTCTTGGACAATCACACTCTCAAGTCTTCTACAATATACCTATTCCCAAGATGTTAATCTTGCAAGTTCATTTGATGCTTATCTATAGTATCTTCTTAGATGATTTGATTTTTGTAGTGTATGATATTTGCTTT
>VDFB02345651.1:0-12659 GCA_007258455.2 Sequoia sempervirens | reverse complement strand
GTAAAATAGTCATTGATTTGCAATTTTTAGCAAGCACTAGGTAAAGACAAACAAAATACTGAACCATACAAATTAGTACAACTTACATCAGTGCCATATATCCATTGAGGGAGTCAAATTCATAAACATCTAAGGGTTTATGACAGATTTAACACATAGCATATAAGATCCTTCAGAACATTGCTTTACAATTTCATCAACATGTATTCTAACCTAATACTACTTATCAAATCCTTATAGAGAACTTATCCACCTACAATTCCATTCAAGCATTTTAATTAAATCCTTGTATTAAAGCCAAAACAAAAATCATACACACCACAAGAGTGCGAGATGAACGAGACAACCCTTTGATTATCTTATTCAAAATTCAGATATGTATGTACAATGGAGACATGAGTTTGAATTAACAGTTTTAATCAAATGCCGCACTATCATAAAACATCAAATCCCCATGAATTCAAAACCTACTATAGGAATGGTGACCAAAACCAAATTGTATTTTCTTAAAACATCAACTTATAATTTTTCTCGTGAACTCTACCTAGACTCAATAAAAATATATCTAACTTGTTAACCCCAGATTCTTTGGTCTTGAAATCCTTATAGAAAATGAAGGGATAAACAAGCATTAGGCCAAAAGTACCCCCTCATTTCACATGATTTTCTTCACAAAACTCTTGAGGACAACAGCTATACCTTCTTTTATTTCTCATCCTACGCCCTATTCATGCATCCTACAATTACAACAGTATCCATGGGGCCTCTTACACAAGCTACAATAATCACAAAAATTGTAAGAGCCCCTTTATATCATGTTTGGACTACAAAACCCTCAAAAATAGGGTAACCGGGCTGTATGCAAAGAAATGAAGCTTTCTAACTCAAATCAATGCCTTAAGCCCTCAAATAAGATTCAAATCAAAGCTAACACATATCTTCACAACCTAGAATTGATTTCACATCAAAATATGGCTGCATGTAACCGTACAGTGCTGCATACCAGAAAAAATATAGAAATTTTGAAGAAAAACACATATTTTTTAATGTCAAGAGCATGTATTTTAAATCCTCAACCATCAACAACCATTACAATGATCACTTTATGCCTTTTAAAGGCCTTTACATGTCAACCACTGAACAACCACCTCTACAACTAACTTTTTTAATCATTTATAATCATATGAAACATAAAACACACTAATTTCAAGGTTGTTAACATCACTATTGAAATGTTTTAATTTTTTGACCTTTCAAACATTAAAAAGTACATCATTAAATTAATTATGTAATGGCATAAAAATTAAAAATATCATAAATTAATTATGTAACCATATGTCAAATATAATTCTATCAAGAAATTAATATCAAATAGATAATATAATAGCATAACTCATACATTTCAATGTTACTGATCTTCTTCTTTTCATCCAACTCTCTTTGTCTCAGATCATCCCATCCAGATTCGCAATACTGCAAGGATTTCTAAGTCAAGTATTATCATGATCATCGCCGGAGTATCGCTTTTATAATGTCATCATCCACACGGATATCATCTCTATGAACATTAACTCCTACATCATCATCACATTCCAGTTCCTCCTCTTCGACATCTTCGTCAGGGACATCATCAACTAACCGTTGATCCTGATAATCATCTACATCATCTTCTAGTTCTTCGGTATCTTCTTCTTCCACCACATTATACTTTACCGCCCTTCCTCTTGGATCATGTCTAACAACAAATGACCAACTCGGTTTACCTAGAACCTCTGAGTAAAATACTTGCTCACATTGGCTTGGAAGAACATAAGGCTCATTTCTAGCTTGCTTGATCAACCTTGTATTAACCATGGTAAATCCATTATCATGTTTAATAACAATTCTCTCAGGATCATTTTCATTCAATCGTAGCATGTACCATAGGATGACAAACAAAATTAATCTGAAGGACTTAAAGTCACACTCAAGTATATCATCCAAAATCTCATAGTATCGATTTTCTGAGAATTTTGGATGTATGTCGCTTCTAGATGAAAAATAAAGTCAATTGAAAATCAAGTATATAAATTGCATCCTCACAAGTTTTCTTCATGTCATCCAACATTTTGATTCAAAATTTATGACCATTTCACCACATGGCCTTGTGGTGTTTCACCTGCAATATGTCAAACATGTAAAAATTATTGCAATATCATCAATTGATAAACATATTTATTCTTGGCCAAATGTATGCAAAGAAACAATCTCAACATATATATACATCAATATCCTGAAAATAATTAAATAATATGGGTGATTAATATATTTATATGTACCTGTTTATCTCTTAAACCATATGCTAAATCAATTTCCCTTTGTGTAACATTGGAATCTCCATTACGATGAGCTTCTTTAACCAATGAAGCCACACCTTCCCATGTTAATGTGCGACCAGATTGTTGACATCGTTCAATCCATACTGCCATCCAATCAAGATTGTTTGCGACGTACAAATGTAGTTAATCACTCCTCGAATCAATCAGATCAAAAAAATTGAAATTCAAATGTTTAAGTAATTAGTTAAAATGACAAGATACTCTAATCTTTTAATTTATAATTCGATGTATATTGAAGATTAAAAAATTAAATAAGTACAATATGCATAAAAACCATATGTAAAATGTATTACAATTAATCTCCATGACCATCTTATAATTACCTCTCACTTTCCTCAATCTACCTTTCCCCATCAAGTACTCCCCTTTTAATTTGTTAATGGAGTTGGGATCCCAAATGCGATCTACATGGATCTTTGCTGCAAACTTAGGAAGATATTCACTAATGCACACCATGTCTGGTATAAATTATGTTAACTCTCCACCATAGAACCCTTAGGATGTGCTCTTTGTCTAACCAAAGCCTTCAAAAATTTCAAATGCCTCTCAACCATCCACATTGACCTTGTGTGTACAGGTCCACACAATTCAATCTCCTCAACTTGGTGTATGAGGTAGTGTTCTTATGCATTGAAAAAATGTCGAAGGTAGACAGTTTTGCATTTCACGAATACTAGACCATCTTTTCTTCCAATAATTTATACCCTTTTATGGATTTCTTTTAGATGACAAACTCATCTACAGCGATTCAAGAAATATATTAATGATTTAACAAAATATACGTATATTGCTATAACAAGCAAAACAAATAGAAATTATAAAATGTATACAACAAATTGAAATAAATATCGCTTACTTACCTCATGTATTTTCCAAGATCATATATAAATTGATTAACACACAATGTGTTGTCTAGAGAGATGAGTAGAACGCATTGGTACCAATTATAAAATGATCTTTTCATTATTTTTCCAAAAGTAGTAAAACACAATACACCTAAAAGTATATGCATTTTTTGCATGCACTAAATATACTAGAATAATTACCACGAAGGTGTTAACTATCTTCATTTTTAATCCCTCACCCAAATTCCACCTTTCTTTGTTATTATATTACGATTGCAGCAAACCTGGGAAATCGAATTTTTCGTATGACTTCTTTTATAGCATTACTTTGTTGCTCTGTTAATAACCAAGGAAGGGAACTTATATTAATTTGGTCTCCATCGCTATTTAATTGAATGACATTTTTCATTGCATAATTGGCTTCCTGAATGTCACTACAAATTTTGACAATTTTTTCTTTGGTTGCCTCTTCCATCCACATTTTCCAACATTTTGTTTATTCTTTTTTCTCAGATATGCATTGTATCAAACAAATGCACAATTTGTAGTTGCTCATAGTAGGGCAACCTACTAAATTTTCTGGGATAACTTTTCAATCCCTCTGGAAGCCAACCATTAATGCCTTGATGATCTTCATGAAGCATATAAGTTAAAAAAATTAACAACGAAAATCATTGTCAATTACAACATGAGTAAACACAACACAATATAAAAATATAAATTCAAAACATATCATATATGATAGATAAACAATTTCATCCGATGTATAACCTTGACGATTGATTCTATTATATTCCAACTTCCATAGGTGAAGTGACATTCTTCGTGGTTTTGATGTAGTCTCATCTTTCCCATTGAAAAGATGTTTTTCAGTAGTTCAATACTTATGATTTCTATGAGAGCGCCTATACTCACCTGTAAACACCTACTCTTCCTAAACTTGTTGAATGATCTATATTCATTCCAATCATACATCGATTACGCAAATTCTTTTTCCTTTGTTTGAAGACCCCGAAAATCATATATAAATTGGATTAAATATGTCAATTTTATAATTATATATACGAATAGATTTTAAAAATATGCATGATATCTACTCATCAAATTAAATATTGTTAAAGTGTAGTCGAATGTTATAACATACCACAAAAATGTGTTAGCCCTGGGGCATCATGAATTGTCCATACAAGCATTGCATGGAATTGAAATTGTCTTTGTCATATTGGTCTAGAGACGTCATACATAGTGACACCATTCCATAACTTTAGTAACTCATCGATAAGAGGCTCGATATATACATTCATATCTTTACCTTGGTACTTACCTAGTTGAATGAACATAAACATTACATAATTATTATAACCATTTTACTGCAATATATATAAATTAATGTACATGAATATTGAATGAAAAAAATATAAGTCATTATACAAAAAATAAGACAAATGAGATGCTACTATGTTAAATAAAACTGATGTAAACAAATACCTGGAACAATCATTGACAATATTATGTGCTCCCTCTTTATTGACATCCATGGAGGAATGTTATTGTTGATAACGAAAACAGGCCACACTGAGTACATAGATCTCAGCTCTCCAAATGGATTGACACCGTCCGCTCCCAATGAAAGCCTGAGATTACGAGGTTCTTCTTTAAAGTGTGGCCATTTTTCCTCCATGTCCCTAAATGCAAAACCATCTACGGGAATTCGAATAATGTCATCTCCACTTCTATTCTATGCACGGTAATCCATAAATTGCGCTAAGATTTCACACCTAAATAATCATTGCATATGTGGAATAATGGGAATATAACAAAGAACCTTGTGAGGCACCTTTTTTGTTAGTTGATCTATTCAATATCTACTAATATGACATTTCATGCATTTTGTTGCAAATTCATGTTGTTTATGATATATAATATGATCATTGGGACATGCATATATTGCTTGATACTCCATTCTGATATCTTTCATAATGCGAAATAAATCTCGGTATGAGCGAGGTAAAATATTTGATGGTGGTAACAAAAATCCACCAATTAATCTACAACAAAAAATAATTTGTAAATATAAAGAATATTAATGGTACATGTTTCATCCTTTATTTACTAGTGATGAACTAACAACAATTAAAATAGATGAAAAAAGATGACATATATGACATACCTTAACATTCGTGAGATTGCTATGTTTGATAAACCATTCATAACCTTCAAGTTCACAATAGCAACAATACAAGTATAGTAGCATGTTTGGGAGCCTTCATAGCAAGGCCTCGTATATCTCTCAAGCACTGTAAATCAGTGAACATCATCATGCTTCACCCTTTATCATCATGACTTCTACTACTAAATGTGTCATGGATCAATGTATTTGTACCATCATCTTCAACTATGTTTTTTGGCACATAAGAATCCTCTTCCATAGGATCATTAACTTCAACTTTGATATTCAAAGCTCCATGTTTGTCTGCTTGCAAAACCACATTATCTAGGCTGTGATAATCCATATCATCTCAGCCTCTAGGTGCCCCACCTTATAATAATAATGATAGACACAAATAAACCATGATCATGATCAAGGATTATATATATATATATAAAAATGTTAAACGATATAAACATTTACAAATTCAATCAAGCTAGAGCAACAACACATATAATGAACAACTTACCAATGGATGACAATCATGCCCCTTCCAACGTGGACCACATGCTACTCATAATGTTTCTCACCAGGATTAAATTTGTCTGAGCTTTTAAGCCCCTGCATCACAGCACAATAACATTTCCCATCAACAATCTTTCTTTTAAATCTAAACCACACCCATGTCTCTTCATTTTGTTATGGGAATCATTATTAGTCCATACGATTTTTCTTAACAAGCTTTATCATTTAGATCTTCAAAAATATCTAAACTCACACTCCAATAAAATTTTTTTATAGACAGTAACAAAAAATCTAATAATTTTATATTTTACACCAAAAATTTGGCATGCAAACCACCCCTCACAAAAGAGAACTGGTTAATGACCCCAAAAATACTTTAAAATACTAATTCCAAAACTTATTAAATTCTGATTTTACTATGATTTCCAACCGTTAAGACTCCTACAATCAGAATATTTAACTTGATCACAAACTTCCTACAACGATGGAGATAGCGAGCTAGTAAGAGCAAGTGACCTGACCCTAAGGGAGTAAATGTGTTTGAACCATCATTGCTAATGTCAATAATGGGATTTATCCTTTTAGTTAAAGATGTAATGTGTCACTCTGGTGATGAGTTTGATCCCTATGGCCCTCAACATTGAGAGAGCCCTAATTACATAAGGAAGCACACACTAGCATAATTTGGAAAATAAATGACTAGGTGACCAAAAAATTTAGTCACAACAACTAAAAATGACTAAATTTCACTCATTTTTTGCAACTTAGCTATAAATGAGTAAACAATTACTAGTTTGGTCATTGATTAAAAATTATTTAGTCATTAATAAATAAAATGACTAAAAAGAATATTTATTTAGTCATTAACCATTTTGAATAAATCATTTATGTATCAAGAATATAGCCCTACCAAAATACTCTAAACTAATAAACATAATTCCAAAACTTTTGTCAAAAATCTTACGTGTAACCCATCTAATGGAGTTTTCATTTTAATAAACATACTTAAAACCTTCACAAAACATTATTTTCAAGCATAGACTGTCAAAATGGAGAAGTGTTTCCATAAAGAATGACAGAGAACGGTGAGGAGATGTGTCTGAAAGGAGGCATATGATTCATTGATGCTTATCTCATTCCTGCTTTGCTTAACAAATCTTACATTGTTCCCGCTACTATTTGTAATATAGGTATTTACTTGACATATATTTGCATAATCTCAAATTCCTTCAAAAGCTTTTGAAGTATCAATGTATCCTATATAGGGTTTAGAATGATTTCTCTTAATTAAAAAAATAAATAAATGATGTATTTCCCTATAATTAGATAATGTGAAGATCTCCTCAATCTGCCCCAACACACTATCCTCTTTGGAAATGTATTCATCACTCCAGGTACAAAGGTTTTCCATGTGGCATCTTTAATATCTTCATGATCGTGGCTTTTAAATAGATCTCAGTCTTTGCTTTAATCCTTTTCATGGTAACCCTTGAGTTCCATAATCCACCTTCAATCTCTTCTAAGAACAGTGTCTTAAGTTAGACTGCATAGTATGCATATAAAGCAAGTCCTTCATACCTTCCATTGTTCCAAATCACCACTCACTGCCTTGCTTAAAATGTTGCCTCCATAAGCACAATAGCATGTTTTCAAATCATGGTTGCCTGTGATTGACCATTAAGGTCACCAATTTCATCAAGATACAATGAGATTTTTGTCTTCAAACTCAAGGCATTATGTATAACATTGTGAATTGTTTGTTGTGTACAATTTTTTTTCTTTCACATTTCTTGCTAACTTCCTTAAGACTCGGTGTTAAAAATCTTTAGCTACATCTCAAATGTACTCTCGTTCACTATCACTTGAAGATTCTTTTCATGAGCATCCTTCTATAAAATCAAACTATGCCCTATAGACTTCCTACTTACTACAGGGGACTCATTGTTTCATGGTATTGTAGATCTTAAGATCCTTCAACCTTATTGACACTACTTCATAGTCCAAGGTATTATTCACTATTCTCCCATCTTTGATGAGTCTCAAAACACTACTCAAACATGCAATCCACTACCTCCATTATACATTAATGGCTAAGAAGAAACATTGAACCTATGATTACCACTATTACTTCATTTGGGCAGTCATTCCTTGATTGCATTTGCCTTGTCTAACACTACCAAATCCATTCGAAAAACCCTTAAGGTCAGCAAGGGGGTAAGGAAACTCATTGTTAAAATCTCCACTTTACTATACAAGGTTTGAGCTTTATTATCTTATCACTACTCAGCCTCTTTTTGACTGTCACATCTCAAGTGATTGTCATTATTCTTACCGTAGATTGCATTTACAAATGTCACTAAGCTACATAGTGTGCTTGTTATTGGCTACAATCTTTAGATTGCAAGATTTTGTTATTAGCTACAATGTCTCAATATTTCTGGTATTGCAACCTCACTAATCCACTAGAATTATTGTTTATGTTTCTACAGAGGCCTAGGGTTTGTACCCTAATCATGCTCTTACCAATTCTTCTATTGGTATTAAAAAACAACCTTAAATCTTGGGTCAGAAAATTAGTTGTCTTCAAAAATTTGTGGTATGATCTTGGATTGTATCCTAGAGTGTGTGGGAAGCTTGTGTTTGATCATTAAGGTATGTAAACCTGATCAGGGAAATGTATCATATATAGCCTGGGTCTTGCTTTAATACTTTCCATAATGGTTATTAGCATATCACATTGTTATAGTTTGCAGTAACCCAAGATTGCATTCAAGTATGTAACAAACTTGGTTTGTAGTTTAAGCTATACACTTTTAAGTAACATTCATAAGGTTTAGAAAATCTTGATCACTCTCTAGACATCCCATTAAACATGGGTTGTGCTTGAAAATGCAATTCGCAATTGATATAACACAACTACTGCGATATCAACCAGTGAGTTATAGGACTTATTAGAGCAAGGTAATTTTTCAAATCATGCTATAATTACATCCTAAATCATTAAAATTGAGACAAACTCGAATGTGCACCCAATGATGATTGACACCTACATTATACAACCTGAATTAACTACATTATATGAGTGCCTCCATTTCTATCACAACATAGCCACATTAAACTTGGGTCACACATGAATGCATCCTGTATTTTTTATAGCACAACTGTGCCAGATGACCAATAGAGTTATAGATCACATAATTATAGTCACAAGAATCTGTTCTTTGGTTGTGATCTTAAGATTATTCCACACAACAAAATCTGGACATGAAATTCTCAAAACCCTAAACCTCTAAAAATGAAATATGATGAGATGTTGCTTTAAAATATGATTTTCAAACCTAGAACTACAAATCTGACTTCATAACTAAATTCTGCAAAAAGACAATGACTACCATCAACCTGGCGATATCTTCTTGAATTTTTTTTCCTAAGAAAATCGTCCTTAGTTCTCCACAAACTGTCTCAAGTAGAGCAAAACACTGTCGCAATAAATCAACGAACTCACTTTTCTTTATGTTAGCCACAATTTGATTTTTTTCTATTTTTCATGTTTGTCAAAATTTTGACGAAACCTAGGTTCGTCAAAAGTTCAACGAACGTCGGGGATAAACCTTCAAAAAATTGAAAATTACACATCAAATTTTACAAGCACCCGATGATACATCAAATTATGCATATTTTGTTAGACATTTTCATTGGATTTTGTAGTCAAATGAGTTAGTGTGCCCTTCTCATCAGAGCCAACCGCGTGATATTGGTGTTTATTACAATACCCACATTTATATCCTGGCTAGAAATACTCTCGGGTTCAAAGTGTTACCATTTGAGTCATTCCCTTGGGTGAGTACTTTTTCCCCAAGGCATGCCCTCTAAGATAAAAAAAAAGCAAGCAAACATATTCGTAGTTTGATCAACCTTCGTTTAGAAATAAAGGGAGAACACACGCAATATGTTCCACTCACACTCGCAAAGATTTGTTTAATTTTAATCTCAAAATGAAGTGTGAAGGAAATCACTTACACAACCTAATATCACCAAAAGCCTTTTGATTCTCAAGATCGTCGTGAGGCGCGAGAGAAGCACATACATCCTTTGATGACATTACTTTGTGTAAGTAATTACAAAACAATGAGAACACTTGTTCATTTTAAGTCCATAAAGCAAAAGTGAATTCTTTTTAGTGCACCAAAAGAAGTGTGATATTTGATTGTTCAATTGTTAACCTTAAAAAAAATCTAGTAAATTTGTCTAAGGTTCTTTTTAATCCCTTTGTCTTGTTCTTTTTAGAGCCCAAATTGAAATCTATTGAGTCCTAAAAGCTTGAATAGATAAAATCCTTAAACTTGGAATTATAAT
Organism: Sequoia sempervirens; assembly: GCA_007258455.2. Taxonomy (NCBI): domain Eukaryota; kingdom Viridiplantae; phylum Streptophyta; class Pinopsida; order Cupressales; family Cupressaceae; genus Sequoia; species Sequoia sempervirens. The sequence continues at coordinate 2,406 of VDFB02345651.1, read as the reverse complement.
TGCTTCCAAGAGTGTCTAAAGACACTTGATACAATAGAGAAATGATGTCATAAGAAGATTTTATTTCGTTTCCTCCTCCCTTTTTTTTGATTTCCTAACCTACAAAAGTGTTCAAAATGTTAGATGAGATCAAAAAACAAAAGGATATGGGGGTTAGATGAATAATTAAGCATAAAAACCCTAGAACTTAGACCAAGTTATAATGTGATTTGACTTTAGGTGAAAATTTGAAAATTTTAACTCTATCAAAGTTGAGAAACACCTACACCATTGGATAGCTTGTGAAATGCTACCCCATTTCAAAAAAAAATCTTTGAAAAAGACCAAAAAATAACCAAGATATGGCCATTTTAAGTTTGCATGAAAAAGCAAGAAAGTCAAGCAGTTTTGTTTGTGATGGTGGCTCTGTTTGGGTTTGTAGCGCCACTATATGGCGACACTGGAGTTCCAGTGGTGCAGTTTGAAGTTTGGAGCGGTGCAGTTTGCTTCCAACAGTGCAGTTTGCAGTTTGGAGTGGTTCTGTATGGTGACACTGGACTGTGAGCGGTTATGTTTGCTGTAAACACCAAAAACATAAAAAAACCACAGAATTTTCTCAAAAAACATGATTTGATCTTCTGGTAGGCCCTCCTTCTAGTGCCAAAATGTGAATGCTTGATCTAAACCTACATAAACATGAGTAAACAACACAATGTTAGTCCATAAACAAGTCTAAAACAAGCATTCCCCATAAGATCCATTCAAATGAAATGAACAAGAAATAGGAAAATAATTCAAATGAAAACTATCAAATATTATTCAAAACAATCAAACCACTATCCCATGGGAGAATTGGTGCCAATGTGATGTGGAAATTGGCCCTTTCCCAACTCCTTTGCAAGCTTGATGATCTTTGATGAAGATGTGATCCACTTTGGTTGAATTCCTGCATAACCTAGCTATGAACTTGATAAAATTGATGAAAATGGTGATGCTTGAAGATGAATTTGAATATAATAAGTTTTCTCAAATTGTGGATGATGAAAATGAAGGATGAGCTCTCTATTTATAGAAAGAAAGAGTTGAATATTGAAAGATAGGATGAATGTGGGATAAAAGATAAACCAATGACATGATGCCACTTGTCAACATGTGAGAGGATGAAGGTTGAGCACATTTTGATCCATGTGCAAGTTTGAAATTTGAATTTGAAGAAGTGACATGTTTAGGGGGGATGAAAGAGGAGTTAAATGCCACTTGGCTCAAGGAAAGAACATGTAAGAGGCATTAAATGCCTTATTGGATGTACATGTCTATTTGGGGGGAGATTTCAAATTTGAAGAATATTCCCACTTGGTTTTCCTTTTGGTACGAAAATAGATGATTTATGCAACCAATTAAATTGATTTTCATGTGCAAGTTGCAAAATCTAGAGGATATGAGGATTAGGATTAGCATTAATCATGACGATTAATTTGATTTTAATTCATTTTGACTAGATTTGTGGATTTTAAATAACTCAAATGAGAATAGAATGATTTAGACTTAGTTAAAATAAATATTTTTGATTTATTTAACCAAGGTGATGTTTAGATTAAATTAGATAAAATGTTTGATTTTAATTTAATTTAATTAGATGAATCCTAGAGATTTAATCAAACAAAATGGATTATTTAATTAAAACAAAGATAGAAATATGTTTGACCTAGCTAATTACACAGAGACAATGATTTAATTAAATTGAGGGATTTATTTAATTAAAAGGAGAATTATGATGACTTTAATCAAATAAGGCTATTTGATTAAATGGTTAGATAGAGGGATAATTTAGGATGAAGCGATGTTAGTAGATCAAGATCGAGTGTGATATCAATCTGTATATTTTTTTGTGTCTACACACTCATCTTCATATCTAATAAAGTCTTGATGACTCATAGGCTTGCAAGACTTCTACATCTTCTCAGAATCTGATGGAACCCTAAAAAAAATTTCCTAGTTCCATGCTAAAACCCTTATTACATCAGGTTATAGGGTTACTATCTACAAAGCTTACAATATTCTATTAGGCCTTTTACTCCCTGTTACCCATTGCCAGCTATTTGAATGTATCTTTAGTCATTCATTGTCACCTGGTAACTAGCCCTTCTAGCCTAAGTTTGGACCTTTCTATTTATAAAATCGGGTAAGGATCTTTGAGCCCTTGCACCTTTTGGATTTTATAACTTAGAATTTTTCAAGTTAATTATTGACCTAGGGAAATCCCCTCTTTTAAGAATAACAAATGAGCACGTGATTAAAGGGTTCCCACTTATGTCCCAATGGCCTTCATAAGTTGTATCGCTCATCATTGATTTATTCAGTGATTCATATTTTGAATTAGCAATGAGCGATGGATTGATGTTTTCCCTTTGACATCACTCATCGCTA
>VDFB02345650.1:0-22440 GCA_007258455.2 Sequoia sempervirens | reverse complement strand
ACTCACTCTGATCCTGACTTCCAGTATCTTATCAAGATTAGGTATTGGATATCCACCAAAATGTTAAAGGGGTTTTGACAAAAAGTGTTATTCCAAGTCCCACTTCCAATCCCCACATTACCATCTGGATCAGAAGTCGGATCGACACCGAATCATTGATACATTGATAAATACATTGACCTAGTTTCACCCCAATCCCGACTCCTGATATATTATCAAGATTAGAAATCAGAGTTGACCTATTCCCAATATTCGTACTTAAGGTCTAGTTCATAACAGAGTCCCGACCTCGATTCTCGATATCCTATCAAGATCAAAACTCAGGAAGCTACTTACACTTGTCCATTATTATGGGTCTAGTTCTGAATAACAACCCAATCCCGACTCCCAACCACATTGTGGGATCAAACCATGGATTGACACTGAACTTGTTTGACCACTAGGTATGGTGCCTAGTCATGAGCCAATCCTGATTTTTGACATAATTCAGTTTTGTGCTTAAAATGGTTAACTTATTACCAGTTCTATTCTAAACCTGAAACCCTAAGATGCTGAGCTAACTTGTTGAATTGGATTTTAGCTCAAATTGATGTTGATATAATATGAATTCTTCTATTTAAATTTCTCCTCACATATCTTTCCTTTTTCCTAATAACTATCAGCATTGTAGGATAACTAACAAATGTTTGATTCTAAAGAGGAAGTACCTACTAAGGGAACATCTGAAGGAACATCAAAGAGAGCAAAGGCTAAGAGGTTAAAGCTAGAAAAAGTGCCTCTTACTATGAAATATAAGTTCCAATTGAACCCAATTCCATCTATGTTTGAGTCTGAGGTCATGAACATCACTGACACATTGGTGGGATACATGGATTTGGAGTAGTTCCACATAGATACCTTTTCAGAGGATGTTTCCCCAAGAGAAAAGAGAATTATAGAGTCAGGGCTAGCTCATGTGGCAAGTTTTCCTATTGTTGTACAATTTCTTGAGTTTATTCTAATTGCTACACAAACGTAGAATCCTACTCACAAGAAATGCATTGATGCTTAGGGTAATGTAATCATTGATTTAACCCCAACAATGATTAGACACATTTTTGACCCTCCTCCTTACCCCAAACTTAAAATTATGACTGAAGCTAAAGCACTTGAACTATGGTAAAAGGATGTGGATGGGAACAAAAATCTTATCAACAAATGGTGGCTAAAGAAAGAGAAGAAGTTAGTGAAGAAAGTGCCACCTAATCCCAAGAGGTCAAACTTTTCTGAAGATATAGGGGATATGATCACGTTACTGGCCAAAGTATTTGGAAAACCAAATTCTCATGTCTTTGAACACTAGATGTTTCCTTTCATCCAATTGATTCTAGATGGAAAGTAATACTTAGATTGGGGGCAGATTATCTCAGATAACATTCATAACCAGCAACTTAAAGTAACACAAACTAAGAAATTTTATATTTCTTCTTATGTCATTTATTGTATAACAAGGATTATACGGTTTCCTAGGTTGAACACTAAAGGGTCAATGGATGATGGCCCATATAAAAATAAGGTTTGGAAACTTTATGACCAACTTGAGCTTAAGGATGCAGAAAAACATTTCAAATGGGTCAACGATGCCTTTTTATATGTTGTAATCAATCAGCTAACAGGTGACATTGATTTTAGATTGTCACGGGAAGCTATGGAGTTCATTCAAGAATGGGGATATTGGTTTATTCAATACCCCAAGTCTACTTAATTCAGATTATTTTGGTTTTGATGGTCACCCTTTTAAGTTGCCAAGGTGTTGTGGTGATAGGTGGATTTTAATGGAGTTTGCTCAACAAGTTGTAGAAGTAAATGCTAAATTCTCCTCACAAAATAAGACTTTTGCTCATTCTTTCCCCATGCAATTGGGATTCTATTCTTGTTCTTCTTTAGAAATGGCTAAGTTAGAAACAAAGGAATTTCAGGCTCTAAATTTTTAGTAGCACACTTTCAGAAAATCCTTTGACCCAAATAGAAAAATGTGTGTTTTGTACCCTTCTCAATTTCCTCATCATTAGCCACTTCTCAAGGATTTTTGGGCCAACCTTCAAGATCAATTTGAAGTAAGAAAAAGGGGGTATGAGAGATAAACAATTCCCCGAATTAGAGATTTTTATGTTAAAATGGATATTCCTGAAGGCACTACTGATGGTGGGATCACACCTGATCCTAGGCATGATATAGGTAAAGTGGCCACAAAGAGTTTGGAGCCCATCAATTAGGCAGAAAAAGAAGAAACTAAGACCCAGAAAATATCATGGGGAGTGGTGAACAAAAGCTTGAAATGGATTGAACTCTGGTTGAAGCAACCAAGAGTTGGGGTTTCAAAGAAAAGAGCTTCTAGCAGTGAACCTACTTCTTGTATGAAAATAAAACAATACAAAAGATTAAAGAAGGGTGTTACAATAGGGGAAACAACCATAGAAGAGCTTGTTTCAATAGAAGAAGATATTCCATTACAACAGATTGATGATGCTTTGCATAAAGCAAAGGTTACTTATGAGGCGGCTACTGCTAGGGTTACTTCAGGTTTTGGTGCCACACCCTTAACTATTGTTTATCCTGGTGAAGAAATTTTTGAAGGACATATTAATGTCCCTCCACAAACCAAGGATACAACTCCTACCAAGCCATCAACTTTGGGAACAACAATTATTGAAGAAGAGAGACCTCCTATGATTGATGTAATAGAATCACCTATTTCTTTAGACTCTGAAAGAACTCCATCTCAGGAAGGAGAAGGACCTAAATGGGAAGAATATCTAGAAGAGGAACTAGGAGAAGAGGAATCTGGGTTTGAAACTGGTAACTTGTATAGTCCAGAATTGGGGCTAAATGAAGTGTTGACTAAAAAAGAGTAGGAGGAATTAATGGAAAGTTCCCAAAGGTTAGCTATTGAATAGGCTACTCAAGAAGAAGAAGAACACTAAAGAAAAATTGAAGAACTAGCCAGAGAGAAGGAGGTTGCTAAGGCACTAAAGAAAGTAGGAGAAGAGGCTCTTGAATGAAAATTGGAGCAGCAAAAGGAGAAAGTTGCACAAGAAAAGGTTGCAGAGGAAGAACTCTAGGCTAAAGAGTTAGAGTGGAAGAGGTTGAAAGATGACTAGGAGGTTGCAAGAAAAGAGGAATAAATGAAGAAGATAGAAGAGATTAGAGCCCAGAATGAGAGAATGGAGCAAGAATGGTTACATAAAGAATAGGAAGATCAACAAAAGGCTTATTCTTAGCAAACTGTTGTGTATTGTAGAAAAAAAGGCAACTTGCTTGATTTTGGGAATAATTGATGACAAATTGGACGTAACGAGGCCTTGATTTGGTGTTGTGAGGTGTTTTTCACATCCACACTAGGTCTTGGACCCTTTCAAATGCATTTAACGATGTCTTGTAAAGGACTTTCATGCTTTTTTATACTTAATGAACCCATCTCCCCTTAATTGAACATTATAAAATGTGTTTAATGACATTATCACTCTAATCTAGAAGGATTGTAAAATAAACTTAATGCTAATCTAGTGTTGTAATGTTTCCTACACATTCACATTAGATGGTGTGTCCTCATAGGCTAAGTGGACCTCATTTTAGTGTTGTAAAGTGTATTTAAATCACACTTTCACATTGGATTATGTGTCTCAAGCCCTAATTGACCTTTATATCATCATTAATAGGCCCCTATTACCCCATATTATGCATCCCAATGCAATATTTGATGAAATACCTAACCAAGTCACCATATAAACCTTATTTCTTAGCTTCCTAGCATCTTAGCTTTCAAATGGGCCCCACTAGGACTAATTCACCACTTGTGGAAAATGAGTCCCTGCCCGGTGGGACTGATTCACCCAAGGTGGTGAACGAGTCCCATTTGGGTCAAATTTGAGTTTTGAGTGGGAAGAACTAAAATTTAAGTTTATTATTTTTTACATGTCAGCCTTGAGGATCCAATTAATAGGAAAATAAGGTGAATTTCCTATAAAATCAACTCTCTAAACCCTAAGTTATAACCATTCTTCATTATTCGTCCATCATTCTTCCATCTCAAGTCAAGCAAGTTAGGGTTTCATCATTTCAAGTCATTAAGATAGCAATTTTTAAATATTCAAGGGCAGATTCTTCATATTTTGCTACATATATTCAAGATCAATTATCATGGTAAGGTAATAACTACATTATTGCATGATTCATTACATTAGTTCATCATTTTGGTTTAATTACCTAAAAGGGGTTTGACCAAGGCAAACCCCCATGCCCTAACATCCAACATTTCTCTTTCCTGTCTTGTGTGTTTGTAGATTTAGACATATTGGAGGCATAGGAATCATTGAATATTGCATTGAAAAATTTTTCAATTCATATCTTCATTGGAAAAGTCAAAATACCCACAAAAAGTCATCTTTAAGCCTAAATCCAACAGTTTTAGAACCAGACACCTGGAGAAGCAGAAAGTGCAGATCAAAGGCTCCTATTTCCACCTTTGAATATTCAAAAATTCAAAAGTGGACTCATTTTCCATGGGTGGTGAATGATTGCCACTTCCAGGCATGTTTTTGGTTTTCTACATTTTTAGACACCAATTTGTCTAAAACGGGTTCCAGAACAGTTTCACAGAATTGGGACTAATTCGCCCAAAATGGTGAATGAGTCCCACCAATCCTGAAAATCAGCGTCAACAATATTCCAAAAGTCATTTCCAATCTCCATCCATATCTCAGGTGCACACTTTCAGTTTCATCCATTTCTATTCAGTTTTGTTCACAGTTCTAGGTGTTTTTGCATTACACAATGTGTTTTCAAACAACTTGCATTTCTCTAGTTTTCATTCAATAAACAATATCTTTCTTCAGTTATTTACATTTATTGTATCTCATCTAGACACATTTCACTCATATTCCATCCATATTGCAGTGACTTTGAGTGTAACTTTTCCTATTTTGGCCCTTCTTTCTCCTTTTAGGTGAAAAACCCCAAAAGTGCTAGAAAGGATTAGGAAGCCAAAATCTTTGTTACATTTTTGATAAAATTTATTTTCGAGCACTTTCTTGTCTGATTTTGGAGTCCTTCATCATAGATCTATCCTTGCATTGACTTTGTATTAGGGTTTGCATTGGTTAATTTGCATGCTAGGTTTCAAATTTTGCATTCATAAAAAGTGCATTTAGGTTGCATTTTTGGCATCTAAATTCATTTAACTTTTCTGACATTCTATATTTTTAACTTAGGTCTACATCATAGAACTTAGAAAACACAAAAATCCCTAAGAAATTTTTGAAAAATCTCAAAAATATCCCCACTGGGACTCATTCACCACTCTAGGCGAATCAATCCCTTTTGACCCCTAAAACTACCTTTTACAGAGCTGAAAACCCTATTTTTATGCTTCTATTTGCTTCCATTAGTTATCTATATCAATTGGCTAATTTTATGTATCATGCATTTCATTAGATTTAGCTTATATTAGCTCATTTCATGCATGGTTAAAATTCACATTTGCATTTCCAATCTTTCATCTTTCAGTTTATTGCATAGTGTCATTAGTGTTAGTTAATATATTCATCACCTAACTCTATATTCTTAAGCCCACAAAGGTGATAAATGTAACTATAGTTGAATCGGTAATAATACAACTTCCAAACCACAAAGCTTCAAAGGTATCTATCAACTTCATACAGTAATAAATAAAACCTCTTAATGAAAGATACTGACTAAACCAATTTCATTGTAGAATTCTTATTCACAAATAATAACACCACAACAATATAGAAAAATATATCATCTATCATCATAATAACAGATAACACACTAGAAAATATTTTGTATAAAAAGAATGAATCCATACACCATAATTCAAAGATTACGCATACATAAACTTCACCAATGACTTCTATATTAGAATAACAGATAATAGCCAAAATAACGGAGTTTGTTCTAATGAGTAAACAAAGTTTTCCCAAAAGATTTGAATCACATCCATCAAACCCATATTTAAACATAGCAAATATCTTTGGTAATGGTTTCTTGAAAGTAACCATACCAAAAATTAAAAGAAGTCTTTAACTAAAAGAGCTAGCTTAAAAGAAAGTATTTGAAGTACTAAAAATAAACTATGCATCAGTCCCATCCATAGCCTTGATTTCTCGAGTTTCAGGAATGTACCTTCTTGCACATTCAACAATTAAGTCTACACTCAACACAACTTCTAGAAAAAACCTGCTATGAGATAATCCACTTTTGAGCACCTTTGCATCTACAATAGACCTTTCTTTACTCTCCAAACGTGCCCAAAATTCTTCCAATTTAAAAATTCCTAGCTCTGTATCTCTCACATGTCGAGTCAGCAATTTTCAATTTCAGACTGCATCAGCTCACCATGCTTAAGGAAATGCTTGAATTCCTAAAGAAATAATAGCAGCAGGTAGAAGTACAACCGAAGCTTTAACAAATAAGTTATCACCACCTTAAGCCATGTAAAATGACAAGACGTGCATTTGGTGTTGAATTAATACAACACTTTATTTTATTTTGCAGTAATGAAAAACCCTAAGGTTTGTGTGTCTTATTAAAAACTTGATAAGACATCTCCCAACTATACCATACACCTTATTAAATGCAAGAATGGTGTCTCTAAACCTATAGAAAAATCAACAAACTCTTTTGTTGCGGCAAACCAAAACTTAACAACCTAAAGTCGGGAGTTTTGAAGTTTTGAGAACCTATGACTCACCGACTGCACACTTGACATTACAAAGGGTAATGAGTCAGGGCATCAAAAATTTAAGAAAAACACAAACCTTACTAGACACTGAATTTTATTTTTTTTAACTAAATCTTCAGTTTCGGGCACCTATAGCAGCTAAACCATGAGGAATTTGAAGATGATGCAAACTATATTTGTGTGAAATTTTGTCTATAGATTCTAAATGTATATTTTTTAAAAATTTGGAATCAGATTGCACTTCTTTTTCCATCTCCCTCAAAAACTAGTTTTTTTTAGAAAACAACATTTTTAAAAAGTGACACTCACCGTATAACGCATAACATTATTTCCATGAAGGATAAAGTTCTAATTCTTTCAAATTTAGATTCACAACTTTGATATCTAGTGATTCCACTTGGTTAAATATTTTTTATTGAATATTTTTTCTTTAATCAAGTTTCAAATTCAAACCAATATAATAATTCAGACCTTAACTGACCGTTAACGCGTAACTTTTTTCTTTGTTGGATCAAGGACTTCAATGTCTGGTGCACTAATATTTTTAATTTTTTTTTAATAATCTGCTATTTTTCCACATGTGCAGAAATAGAGCTTGATTTTCGGTGAAAAACCTACATTCACAAGAAATTAAAAAATAAATATAATAATCAAATTAAATTTATTTAAAATTATACTTTTTGGGAAGCTTTATAATAAGGAATACATACTTCAAAAAATAAATTTTAAATGAATTCATTTGATCCCCCAAAAGGTAAATCAAAAGTGGGTTTTTATCAGCATTTTGATAGGTGTAAAGGAGACTTTGTTATAGGTATGGTTTAAAACTAGCGGGGTTCTATCCAAGGGGTTTTGATTTAAGGTAGTTTGATCAAACCCTCTTCAATTGGAATTCTTTAAATGGAACTTTTCAAGGCTTAAATCATTATATTTTCTAAAAATATGTGATTTCAGCAAAAATTAGTTCCTCCCAGAAATTGTAAATCACTATTGTGGCAGCACCTAAGGAGCGCCAAAGAACTAAGTTTCGAAACTCAGAGAACATGCGACAAAGATTTAGAAACTTGGAGAAAGCTGTGAGAAAGAGATAAAATGAATGTGAAGGCCTTTAACCTAGGTGAGAAACATGAACAAGGGGACATAATTTAAAAACATGATACATAGTGTATTTATGAGTAACATTGGCTCTGAATAGGGACTAGGACCGACAGGATGCATAGAAACTAGAAACATGATATAAAGCCTTATTCATTGCGCAACGGAGTAAAAAACTAGACAAGCCAAAAATGAACCAACAAACAAAACAAGGAAAGAACTATGTACAGGGAAAATCCCAACAAATGATTAATCGAGTAATTTCAAATCTTTCCCATTATAGGAAAGAGGCAGAACAATACCATCAAGATAGACCAATTGGAAGGCATGATCACCAATGAGCTCCTTGATCAAGAAGGTTCCTCTCCATAGAGAATCAAATTTTTTATGTGCTCCCTTTGGCTCTCTTCTTCTATCCCAAAGAAGAACTAAATCACCAACTACAAAGTCTCTTTGTCTAGCTCTTTTGTCAAAAACTTTTTTACCATCTGTTGATGTTTAGTAATTCTATGTACCACAATCTCTCTCTCCTCTACCAATTTGTTCAAGTACATGATCCATTTTTCTAAGGCATCATGAAATCGACCATCTTCAATAACCTTCTGCAAATCAAGCGTTGAAATCTCCAATGGTGTGGGTAGAGTACTACCAATGCCATATACTAATTGGAAAGGAGACATTCCAATAGCTCTTTTGCATGTAATCCTATCATCCCATAATGCATCATATAACTTCTTATGCCACCCTCTTTGATTTTCATCGACCAATTTCTTAATGATGAATATTAGGTTTTATTGCTTGACTCGGCTTGCCTGTTTCCTTGTGGATAATAATCAAATGAATGAGCAAGGATAATACCATAGTCATAATAGAAAAGAGTGATCTCAACAGAAGAGAACGAGCTAGCATTATTAGCAACAATCTTCATACGAATTCCAAATCTTTCCAAAATATTCTCCTTCAGAAAATTACACACAACTTCAGTGGTAGTGCTTTTCACTGGGATAGCTTCCACCCACTTGGTCAAATAATCTGTAGCAATCAATATGTGTGTATTTCCTATGCTATAACTAGGATTGATTGGCCCAATAAAATCCAGACCCCATTGTTGAAAGGGTTCATCAATTACAACAAGTCTCAAAGGTAAAGTAGCAAGTTGGGGCCTACCCGTGAAATTTAAACACTTTTCAAATTTTGAAACCTAATTATATGCATCATTAAATAGACCTGGCCAATAAAATCTATGATACAGGATCTTAAAATCTATTACAGAAGCCAAAAAATTCCCACCGCATGCTTCACCATGAAAGAATTCCAACAATCTTTTCTGCTGCTCTTTATCAACACATCTCAAAAAAGTTCCATCCACACCTTTTTTATACATGTTCCCTTCCCAAAGTACATATTTGTTCACCTTAAGCTTCAGATTTCTCTTCTCTTTTTTTGACAGGTGTGATGGACAATCACCATAAGTTAAGAAGTAAGAAATATAAAAAAACTAGCTATCTGTTGTGGTTGTGAACAACACCAATGGTAAATCTTTTGCTTCATCAAATTTATTTTCAGCAATCATTTTATCCAGACCCTTTCCTCTCACCAAATTAGTGGGCTTAATATCTAGATCATATTCTTGAATCTGAGATATCCAAGATCCTCTCTTGTTACATCCAATATCCTGCTAAGAATGCTCTTCACAGAATTTTCGGGAACAAAAACAGTAGTATGAGAATGAAGAATATAGAACTTGAAGCTATTGAGTGCCTTTATAACAACATATGCATTTTTTCAAGTGGTGAATATTTTATTTCATATTTCTTCAAAGGAGTACTCATAAAAGAGATAGGGGCTTCAATACTTTGCTCATTCTTTTGCAAAAAAATAGCTAACAAAGTGTGCTTAGAGGCATAACTATATATAATGAAATTCTTAGTAAAATAAGGATGTACCAAGGTAGGAGCATTTGCAATTTCTGTTTTAATATCTGCAAAAGATTATTTTCCTTCATTTCTCCACTTAAATACAGGTTGATCCTTCATCATATCAAAAATGGGCTTAGTCATTTCAGCAAAATCGGGAACAAACCTCCTCAGAAAATTCACTTGACCAAAGAAAGACCTGATACCATCTTTGTTAGTAGGTAGCCCCAACTGCATGATTTCTTTCACTCTTTTTAGATCTATTTTAATTCCATCTTTTGAAACAATGTGGCCTAAAAGTTTTCCCTCAGTTGTAGCGAAGATAGACTTCTTAGGGTTTACAGATATACCTTCCTCTCTGCAATGTTGTAACACAATTTCCAAGTCATGTAGATGATTGGCTCTTTTCTTAGAAAAAATTGTTAAGTCATCTAGATAGATCACTATAATTTTATTCTTGAGGTCTCCAAAATATAAGTCCATAGCCCTTTGAAAAGTTTCCCCAGCATTAATAAGTCTGAATGGCATTTTGTTATAAGCAAAAACACCAATAGGTGTGGTGAAAGTTGTCTTATGCTGGTCTTCTAGAGCTACTTCCACCTGATTATATCCTAAGAAACCATCAAGCATAGACATCATTTTGGAGCTAGCAACTATTTGCATAATATGATCCATCACAAGTAACGAATAATTATCTTTCAGGGATGCCTAATTCAAGTTCCTGAAATCAACACATATCTTTATTTCTCCATTTTTCTTCCTTACCAGGACTATATTAGCTACCCATGTGGAATGATGGATGGGGTAAATCATTTTTTCTTTAAGCATTTTATCAATCTCATTAAAAATAAATTCTACAACTTTGGGATTATAAGTTTGTTGTTTCTGTCGGTAAGGTGTGGCACCAAATTTCACCAGAATATTGTGTTGAAATTATCCATTTCTAAAATTCTTTAGATCTGCATAACACCATGCAAAGACATCCTTATAGTGTGTCAATAGGAAAATCAATCTCTCTCTTTCCTCTTGGGAACAACACTTTCCAATACATATGATCTTAGGATCATCATCTGTACTGATATTCACCTTGTCATAATCGACAGATGCCTCAACTAAGACTTCATTTTTCTGTTTCAAATACTGGTCATGTCTACTGAATAAATTCTCTAGGGACACTAATCCTTTCAAAATTTTATTACCCTTTAACTGGATAATCTTTGTCTCTTTTTCACCAGGGGAAGTGATATCACCTTCCAAAACATCTCCACTTTTATCATCACTACCTTCAAAATAAATGTGAGCAAAATGTTCTGCCTTCTCCAAAAACTCAATATTTTTTTGATCATTATTGAACACTTGCCAATGATTGACATTATTAGGAACACTAGGTCTATATACAATTTCAATTCTATATGACTCATCTTTGAAATCTGGATGAGGCAAAAGTAATGATGCTGAGACTGCTAAAGAATGAACCTTATTATTTTGCTCCCTTGGAACAGACTCTATAGAAAAAGCATCAAAATCTTCTATACAATCCCAAACTCTATTCTGACTATTTTTCACATTATAAATTTTTCTCACCTGTTTCACCACCAATTATGCATCTCCTACAACCCTCAACTTTTTGATACCTTTTTCCTTAGCCACACTTATACCAAGCAATAGAGCTTCATACTTGGCTATGTTATTAGTATTAGCAAACTCTACCTTGAAAGCAAAAGGAAATTTATAACCATTAGGAGAAATCAGAACTACACTAGCACCCAGCCCTATATTAGCACAACTTCCATCAAATTCTAATGTACACAATTCATTGATTAAATCAGGGTTGATAAGGTTTGAAACTTCTCCATGATCAGATGTGCACATGTAAGTTCCTGGTCCTATTTCAACAAACAAAATGTCTGGTCTTAGATCACCTGACTTTAAGATAGTGAATTTTGCTTTAGGTTCAAGATTCAAGCATGTTTTCTTTCCCTCTAGAGGTATCAAGGCATGAGACCAATCCATTTTTATTTCTCCACCTAAGTCCTTACAAAAACTCCTACTCAAAAGCATGCCATAACTTGCTAGAATATCAACAACCAATATGGTCAGTTTTAATCTCTTCTTCAGAAAAGCAACTAGGGCTACTTGGGAATCTCTGATTTGGCCTATGATAGGGACTAGTGACCCATCCATGGAATAAAATTTTCCTTGGGAGGAGGTAAAAGACAACCCTAAAGCTTTAGCTATCTGAGTAGGCATCACATTTTAAGAAGCTCCAGAATCAATAATACAATTACTTAACCTGAAACCAACAATGTACAATGATATATAAAAAGGTTCAAGTTTCATGAATGGGTTATGTGAACTTGAGGGTTTATCGATAACATTGGCAAAAATCTGGTTCTCATGGAAAATTTCATTTTCACTAGAGGTTTGAGCATTACATTGAGGTGGTGAGGATTCTTGTTTAACATATCTGATCAACCTATCCAATTTTGAGGGATTAAGTCTCAAATATTTAGTATGTGAAATTTGGATTTTGGTATTTTTGCAAGACTCAACCATATCAAGTGTACTAGAAGGGAGATTATCAGAGAATGAAGGAGATGGTACCTCTTTTGACACACTCTTAGGATTCATTTGTTCTTTCCTTTTCTGCTTGGTCAAAATATACTTCGAGGCCAAATAAACTCTAATCAACTTCGGCATGTTGTGCTCTAGTGAAAATAGCACAATTGGGATAATCAACTCTGACATATACATCTTCTCCAGCATCTATTTTTGATACAAATTCAAAGAAATTCATGCCAAAAATATTGGACGAACCAAGTTCCTCTACATATGGTTCCACAATATGCTCATTGGTCGAAAGCATCTACATGTACCTAATCATCTCTAGACAGGTAGCTCCATCATGGTCCGAAGTTAAATGAAAATTATAGTGATTTCCTTTATTTGGAGGAGGACCTTCAATTGCCAACCTTTGATGAGGAGCGGGCAATAATGGGGTTTTGTTAGGAACTGTTTGATAAATCCTTGACATATCTTGATAGGGTGTCTGCAAAGGGCCCTTAGGCATCTGTCTCTTGAGAGTGATTATATCATTGGCCATTATTTGAATGACTAGGTTAGTATAATTCACTGGTGATGGCCTACCGGTTTTTAATTATTTCTTCTATTTTCCCAAAATAATCAAATCATCCTTATTGATATGGCCCTGGTTTGGGTAGCTACTACGTCAGCGACACCTTCTCTTTTGATAATAAAACTCACATTTGGTGGAAGAGTGTTTATGAATATTTCTTTTAGTAGTTCTGCACCAGGTCTCATATTAGTAGAAATTATGTTATATAACTTATCAAATTTGGCTACAAAATCTCTCATTGACTCATGAACTTCCTTTTTCATTGAACCTAGTTGAGCAAGCAAAACCTGATCATCTTTTGCAAACTTAAATCTGTTCTTGAACCTTGTTCTCAAGGTAGCCCAATTATTGATAGCACCATTTGGAAGGGAATAAAACTAGTCAGTAGCAGCATCTATCAAAGATTATGCAAAGAGCCTCATGGAAACATCTTCATGTTGTATGGCAAGAATGGAAGAAGCTGCAAATAAATCCCCCATGTTCTCATCAAGAGAAAATTTCCCATCTCCATTAAACTTGGGTATGATTTTTCTTGACCCTTTAGGAAAATCATGTAGTTGTGCACTTGCTCCAAAAGCTAGGGGACCTATCGCGGATCCCCATGGAACTGGTTGATCCATCACTGGAGGAACTAAAGGAAAATTTACTTGTGTAGGAAGAGTAGTACCACACAAAAGAAGACTTTGGAAAGATATCTTCTGAACTCCAGATACATTAGGTTTCAAAAGAGGAGGAGAAGATGGTCTACTAATAGTCTTGACTTATCAGGTAGGTGGGAAATATGAGAAATCAACAGTTTCTAGAAACTTGAAATGGTCATCTATAATCTCCTTTTTCTTATCACCCATAGTATATCTTTTTGAAGCTAGATTTTAGATAGGATACTGATAGGCCAATGGAATAGCCAACTTTCATTTATTAATGATTTTGAAGGGGATTTCACCTATTATTCACTTGATTCCTAGGAGCTTGTGCGAGAGGAGCTCTTACTCTTCTAACTAGAGGGATATTTTCTACAAACACAATCTCCTGTGTGTTCTCAAAATGTAGTGTGTTTTCTCTAATAATATATCCAAGTTCTTCCTCTTCTTCTAATACTTCGTTAACTTGGTGATATTAATAATTGGTTCTTCTTTGTTTCCAAGCAAGTAACCTAAAACCGGTAATTATATCTTCTTGATCCCCAACTAACCAATCTACATTAGGTTGAAGGATAGGAGCATTACGCCCTGGAAGAACCATTATTATTAACTATAGACCAACTCATCATGTAAAATTTCTTTTCTGAATTACTCCCCAGTAGAGTCACCAAAAATATGTTAGTTAATAGATTTATCACCTAACTCTATATTCTTATGCCCACAAAGGTGATAAATGTACCTACATTTGAATCGGTAATAATACAACTTCCAAACCGATTCTCTGCTTATTTTGAAAGGTGGAAACTACCTTTATCAGATATTCAATGAATTATTTTTTTAACTAATGTTTCTTTTAACCAAAAAGCAAATAAAGGAAGGGGATTTTAACCAGAAAGCTTCAAAGGTATCTATCAACTTCATACAATAAGAAATAAAACCTCTTAAGGAAAGATACTGACTAAACCAATATCACCGCATAATTCTTATTCATAGATAATAACACCACAACAATATAGAAAAATATATCATCTATCATCCCAATAACATATAACACACTGGAAAATATTCAATATAAAAATAATGAATCCATGCACCATAATTCAAAGATTACGCATACATAAACTTCACCAATGTCTTCTATATTAGAATAACAAATAATAGCCAAAATAACAAAGTTTGTTCTAATGAGTAAATCAAAATTTTCCCAAAAGATCTGAATCACATCCATTGAACCCATATTTAAACATAGAAAATGTCTTTGGTAACTGTTTCCTGAAAGTAACCATATCGAAAATTAAAAGAAGTATTTAACTAAAAGAGCCAACTTAAAATAAAGTATTTGAAATACTAAAAATAAACTATGCATCGGTCTCGTCCATAGCCTTGATTTCTTGAGTTTCAGGAATGTACCTTCTTGCACATGCAACAATTAGGTCTACGCTTAGCATAGCTTCTAGAAAACCCCCAGTGTAAGCTAATCCAATTTTGAGCACCTTTGCGTCTACAATAGACCTTTCTTTACTCTCCAAACATGCCCATAATTATTCCAATTTAAAAATTCCTAGCTCTATATCTCTCACACCAAGCCAATGATTTTCAATTTCAGACTGCATGAGCTCATCATGCTTAAGGAAACACTTGAATTCCTGAAGAAATAATAGCAGCAAGTAGAAGTACAACCAAAGCTTTAACAAATAAGTTCTCACCACCTTCAGCCATGTAAAATGACAAGACGTGCATTTGGTGTTGAATTAATATGGAACTTTATTTTATTTTGCAGTAATGAAAAACCCCAAGGTTTGTGTTCCTTGTAAAAATATTGATAAGACATCTCCCAGCCATACCATACACCTTATTAAATGCAAGAATGGTGTCTCAAAACCTATGGAACAATCAACAAACTCTTTTGTTGTGGCGAACCGAAACTTAACAAACTAAAGTCGGGAGTTATGCATTTTTGAGAACCTATGACTCACCAACTACACACTTGATGTTACAAATGGTAGGAGTCAGGCCATCGAAAAGTTAAGAAAAACACAAACCCAACGACACAAACAGAAAACAAGGAGCACCAAAGAACTAAGTTACAAAACTCGGAGAACACACGAAAAAGAGTTAGAAACTTGGAGAAACTCGTGACAAAGAGATAAAATGAATATGAAGGCCTTTAACCTAGGCAGGAAACATGAACAAGGGGACATTATTTAAAAACATGATACATAGTATATTTATGAGTAGTAATCAGTAAATTCCTTTTTTTGAAATCTGATAAGTTTCATTTCATCCTATGTCTTTACATTAAATTTTAAGTTTCCATATCTTCTCTTACATTTAAACCATTATAAATAAGAATTGTTTGCATTCATGGCACTTAGAATTTTGCAATTTTCATTTTGAGCATTAGTTCCTAGTTCATTTAGTTCATATTCATTAGAAAATGAAAACAAAAAACATCAAACAATCCAATTAAAAAACTGATTCAATTTTGAACAACCATAACATCTATGACCTTTAGTAGTGATGACTTATACATATTAGATAAAGCTCTACAGGGCTTCCTCTCTCTACGTTCTTCCACTAAGGCTTGTAATGACAAACCCAAACCAACCAACTATAACTTATCCCCCAAACCTTTTTGTAGTGATGAATTAGACATGTTAGATGAATCCCTTAAAGACTTCATCTCTCCTAGCTCATCCACTAAAGGTTTGACACAAGCAAATGCAAGCATCGTTAATCATGATAATCATAATTGTTCTTCTCCTGATATCTCTCCCATTGGTAATGAAGGTATCTTGATGAAAGAAGACACAATCATTGAAGATCATGCAAGTATTGCTTGTCTTCCTCCTCCTCCCCCTTGCAATGGCATTATGAAACACAAAGTTGAAATCATTTTTCCTACCTTACCTAGTCCCCATTCATCTCCAAACACCTCCCCTAATTGTGAAAAAGCTTTAGTGAATAAGGATATCATCATGAACAATCATGAAAAATGCATTTTTGTGGAGGATATGAATGCGATCTATGACAATCCTACATCTCCTAGTCAAGAAGACATTATCGAACATGAGGATGTAAGTATCGATAATCATGACACTCAACCCTTTTCTTCTCCTAATATCTTCCCTACACATGACAAAGACATTTTAGTGTTAGAAGATATCATGATGGAAGATCTATTTGAACAAAAATTTCCAATCATTAGTAACCATGAAACTCCTAGTTATCCTTCTCTTGATGCCTCTCCTATGAGCGATGAAGCTATCTTGCCAAATCTAATTATGACATGTGATGAACATATTATCTCTCCTCCTAGGGTTGATATTATGGCACATAAGAATTATACCTTAGAGAAAGAAGACAACCAAATCAATCCTTTTTCTCATATCACCACCATTGATACTCAAAAATATCCAACCCTTATTCATCCCCTATGTGTGTTAAGAAACAAGCTCACAATACACCCAACCTCATTCTTCCAAATCATGTTCTTCATGATTTTCCTTTCATAGAAATCAACCCATCCAACACACCTTCACTCAACATCCATACTATCACTGAAGATTCTTCTAAGAAAACTCTAACCTTGGTACATCCTAAATTGATAGATATTTCATTAAACATGCATCAAGTAAAAGATTTGTTTCCTTATCCATATAAATAACATTAGTTGTTAATCCTTTCCATGCAATAGTTGTAGGATAATCACATACTCACTATTGCATGGTTTTCATCCATCGCAAGGGGTAGCATACCATCATCCATTCCCGACTCACCCTTGTCCTGCACTAAGTGGGGGAAAAGGGTTAGAAAGCCTTATTCTTGTATGTCACTTGTCATTGTCTCTTTTGGCTAATTGTTAAACTTTCATGAACATATAAGAGCAAGCTTGGGATGTAGATGACATGTCTTAAGATTGACTCGCATGTGACATACCACCTTTCTTCATGATGTAGCTTATCAAAAACATATGAATTGGCATAGGGCTTTTCGAATAAGCTCTCATACCTTCTTCTACTTTAAAGAAATTGCTCACAGTAATGGTGTAGCAGCCGCTTTAAAGTGGGGGCATACATAGACAACATATTTTTGTGAATTTCATGGCTTGATTTACTTTTTCTTGTGACATGTCCTCTCCTTGGTGGCTTCATTGCCTTCCAAGAGTGTACAATCAACTGAAGTGGTCTGATGCAAATGAGGCATCCCATGGATAACGATCCAACACCCTTACTTTCCCTCTCTTGGAGACATTAGGCACAATGCTCCCTAAGAAGAAGACCTTACATGAACAAAGAAAAATCCCCTTTAACAAAATTTTTACATGTCATTCAAAAATATTTACAAAAGCATTACATTGTGACCCCTTATCAAAGTTATTAGGAGGATAGCTTTGGTATGGTTTGTATAATGGGAAGTCGACACACTGGCATGAATTTCTCACTAAACCACTTCTTTTGGATATCTCACCCCACAGATGACCTAATGTTCTGTGGCCCCAGAGTGAGTCCATTTTTTTCATCCCATTCTTCTTTCCTTTAGTTCTTGCAATTGTATGATTATGTACCTTGTTGACTTAGGATCTTGGATCTTGGGGGCTTAATTTCCTTCTTGATCTTTGTCATTCTTTATCATCTACATCTGTACACTTGGATCTCTCTTGAATGTCTACTTTAGTGTGAGTTTGAACCAATTTCATCCTCTCACTAAAGTGGGGGCTAAATGTACCGCAGAAAAAAGACAACTTGCTTGATTTGTGGAATAATTGATGACAAATTGGACTTAAGGAGGCCTTGATTTGGTGTTGTGAGGTGTTTTTCACATCCACACTAGGTCTTGGACCCTTTCAAATGCATTTAACGATGTCTTGTAAAGGTGTTGTAAAGTGTTGTAAAGGACTTTCACACTTTTCTAGACTTAATAAACCCATCTTCCCTTAATTCAACATTATAAAATGTGTTTAATGACATTATCACACTAATCTAGAAGGCTTGTAAAATAAACTTAATGCTAATCTAGTGTTGTAATGTGTCCTACACATTCACATTGGATGTTGTGCCTTCATAGGCTAAGTGGACCTCATTTTAGTGTTGTAAAGTTTATTTAAACCACACTTTCACATTGAATTCTATGTCCCAAGCCCTAATTGACCTTTACACAATCATTAATAGGCCACTATTACCCCATATTGTGCATCTCGAGGCAATATTTGATGAAATACCTAACCAAGTCACCATATAAACCTTATTTCTTAGCTTCCTAGCATCTTAGATGTCAAATGGGCCCCACTGGGACTAGTTCGGCACCTGTGGCTAATGAGTCCCTACCAAGTGGGATTGATTCACCCAAGGTGGCAAATGAGTCCCATTTAGGTCAAATTTGAGTTTTGAGTGGGAAAAACTAAAATTTAAGTTTCTTATTTTTTACATGTCGGCCTTGAGGATCCAATTAATGGGAAGACAAGGTGAATTTCCTATAAAATCAACTCTCTAAACCCTAAATCATAACCATTCTTCATTATTCATCCATCATTCTTCCATCTCAAGTCAAGAAAGTTAGGGTTTCATCATTTCAATTCATTAAGATAGCAATTTTCAGATATTCAAGGGAAGATTCTTCATGTTTTGTTGTATATATTCAAGATCAATCATTAAGGTAAGGTAATAACTCCATAATTACATGCTTCATTACATTATTTCATCATTTTGGTTTAAATACCTAAAAGGGGTTTGACTAAGGCAAACCCCCATGCCCTAACATCCAACATTTATCTTTCGTGTCTTGTGTGTTTGCAAATTTAGACATCTTGGAGGCTTAGGAATCATTTAATATTGCATTGAAAAGTTGTTCAAGTCATCTCTTCATTGGACAAGTCAAAATACCCAAAAAAAATTATTTTCAAGCCCAAATCTGACAGTTTCAAAAGTGGACACCTGGAGAAGTAGAAAGTGTAGATCAAATGCTCTTGTTTCCACCTTTGAATATTTATAAATTCAAAAGTGGACTCTCCAGGCCTAGTTTTTGTTTTCTGCATTTTTAGACACCCATTTTTCTAAAACGGGTTCTAGAACAGTTTCACAAAACTAGGACTAATTCGCCCAGAATGGCGAATGAGCCCCACCAAACCTAAAAATCAGCATCAAAAGCATTCCATAATTCATTTCCAGTCTCCATCCATATCTTAGGTGCAAACTTTTAGTTTCATCCATTTCTATTCAATTTTGTTCATAGTTCTAGGTGTTTTTGCATTACACAATGTGTTTTCAAACAATTTGCATTTGTCTAGTTTTCATTCAATAAACAATATCTTTCTTCAGTTATTTACATTTATTTTAGCTCATCTAGACACATTTCACTCATATTCCATCCATATTGGATTGAATTTGAGTGTAACTTTGCCTATTTTGGCCCTTCTTTCTCCTTTTAGGTGAAAAACCATAAAAGTGCTAGAAAGGATTAGGAAGCCAAAATCTTTGTTACACATTGAAACAATTTCTTCTAAACCTCCATCTTTGACACCTCCCAATGTTCAACAAGTAACCACTTAGCCAACTACACCCACCTAGCTCAAATTGAATTTATAGAAGAGGCAACAAGTGCAAGCTCAGCGAATGACGTGGGATGAGATGGTAGTGGAGATTGATAAAGTAAAGTCAAGGAAAAAGCCTCAAGTTACGCATTCAACCAAGTTGACTGATGAAGGATATTTGGTAGCAAAAATTTCTACCCCTATTTTTGATAAAGATGATAGAGAATTGCAACCTAATTATTTTGAAGGAATTAATTCCATACACTCCTAAGTAGCCTACACCATCGGAGATCCTTGTTTTGATGAGTCGGAAAGAGGTGGATGGTTTGAGTGAAATGAAAAAGAAGGCCACATTGTTTGATAATTGGTTTAATGATTTTAAATTTGACATGGACCAGCATTTGGATGAAGGTTTTAAACATTATATCGTAGCCCTTAAATTGGTTAAAACAATAGAAGAATCCATAAGAAAGTGATGGGAAGAAGAAGAGAAGCTCATACAGTACTTGGGAAAGCTGAAAGTGATTGCCAAAATTTTTTATTAAGAATTGGTCCAGTCACAAATTTTGGGTGATGAGGACCTTGAATATATTTCAAATTCTATTAATGTGTCTACTTTCAAAATTTAGAATCTCATTGAGCAAAGAATATCCATGCTTAAGGGAATTCATGAAATATGGGAACAAGCAAGTATCTTTGAAGATATTATTTCAAAACTTATTGATAAAACTTACCTCCATATTAGAGACTTGAATAATTAGGGGAAATAAAAGATTCTTGGGAGGAAATACTTGATAAAATAATGAAGGAAGGAGATACTGCTAAGTTGAAACTCATGGATAGGCTACTAGACATCAGATATGACATGCGGTGGGCATTCACGGATATTGGTCAGCTGAGAGAAATTGTTGCTATAGTGGAGAAGAAATTTGAAGATTCAAAGTTTAAAGCTAATTGGGTCAATGGACCTGATGATGATACGTTGAAGAAAATTTTCTCCAACTATGATGAGTATCATGGGGCTTCTCACGAGGATGCCAAGTGAAAGAAATTGTTTCAGTTATCTTTTTGAACAACAATACTTTCATGGTGGTTTTTGAGAAAGTAAATGATTGTGGATCAGGGTTGGTAAGTTAGAGATAGCTTGTGGTGATCAGTAGATGACCGAGTTGGGACTTGCAGTCTGTATTTTGGATTGAAGAAGTAGATGGCGTACCTTTTTCAGCTCCAACAATTTCAGTAGAGATAAACACTTCTAGTTAACTAGGCATCCCTATAATTGTGGATCTGGGCCCCAGATTGTGGATCTGTGCCCCAGATTGTGGATCTTAATTTTTGATAGGAGGAATTGATGCTAATTTTCTCTATATTTTAGAATTCTCTCCTCATTGTAAAGGTCGGCTAATTTTAGTCAGATTGGATACCTAAAAAGAGAGATTAGATATAGTTTACTATTTTTGCAGCTTTTATGTAGAGATACTCAAACACTTTTTACAGCTTTAATACAATTAGTTTTATTTAAAAAGTTTTTTAGTTTAACAATGATGTTGATGAACAATGGTCATTCGTATGCAAGTGAGATTTGTTGTGCATAAATATTTCTTATTTTATGGAAATCAATAGAAGACTCTAAATCTGAAACCATTTCATTACATTATCTGTGGATGATATTTCTTGATATTTGTTGATCTATTAATTTTAATGATGATCCTTTGGTATCTTTTTATTGAAAAGAAGGTTTTAAGAAAAAAGTGATGATGAATGGTTGTATGCTTTAAATTTTCACTATGAATGGATGCAATGGTATGGATTATTCTATAGATTATGTTGTTCTATAGTTTTAGTTGGTTAAGAAAGCACTCAAAGTTTACATGTCTAAATTAAAAGAAATTTGTGTGCATGTGTTGTTGTCCTAAGCCTTGTACTATCTTTTGTCATTTATTTATACCCCCCAAACGTTAGATTAGTTTGTACTATCCATTTTGTACTTGTTTATCAACAGGCCCCTTGAACATTATGGTTACATGGACCACTTATTAATAACAAAATAGTTGAGATCCAACTACAAAGACCTTTGAAGATAGGTGGTAGATCATTTATCTTTTTTTAGGAGAAATAAAGTAGATATATCATGTTTTAACGTTGTTTTGTTACCTTTGACCATCAATAGGTTGAGGGTATATGGTTAAGTGTATAGGGTATAGGTATTAGGGTTTAGGATATAGGGTTTAGGGTTTAGGGTATAGGTTTGAGGGTATAAGGTATAGGGTTAAGGGTTGAGAGTGTAGGGTTTAGGGTTTGAGTATAGGGTTGAGAGATCATTTTTAGGGTGTAGGATATAAGGTTGAGGGTATAGGGTATCTAGATGAGGGTTGAGGGTG